>JAOBYK010597556.1:0-30331 GCA_025434845.1 Phenganax subtilis | reverse complement strand
TGACCTTCAAATTGGCTTCACCCAATCATAGAACGATAACATAGGAGTTATCGTTCCAGTTGTTTTGAGTTCACTGGATAAATCCCATATCACACTCGTGACCATGATTTAACCCATACATAAAATTTATCCGCTTGAGGAGTCGCGTTGCACGAAGCCCGTTTAGCACTATCTACCGGTTAAATTTTGCCAATCCATCGTGTAAACTTAAACGATATCTTGAGACCGTCTAAATCGCTATACGGTGGATAAATTTTCGTCTTTCCAGTCAATTTAAGAGTTTCCAAAAACGAAGTTTTACAGACTTCCTGGTTTCATTTGTTTGAATTTTCACGAATAAATAGACGAGCGGACAGAAGTTTAGACGTGAAATTGACAAAATTCGGCCATTTTACGACGACAATGAGGATTTCGCCTTCGGTGTTACTAGTATTTATATATATTTTACGAGACAAAACAAACCCCGAAACAAATTGTAGCCATGCAGTTTGTTGCCACATTTAATTCTTTTTTCTTGTTTGTCAAAATGTTTGAGATTGATCTCGTGTAGTATGCATGTTTTCCTCAGCAAGCTCAAGAATCCAAGCAAACTCAGCGGTACAAAAATTCGATTTTCTCTTTCGCTTATATTTCATTTTCGCTTTGAAAACATTACCTCGTCACGGCTGCATAGCAACGCCTAGCAACCGCCGAAAATAACCGGTTTTATTCGGTTTTGCCTCGTTAAATTAGAGCTCATCCTACGGATAGTCAAACGCGAGACTAAATGGACTTCGTGCAACGCAGTTTTGTCTGCTGTTTAACTATCGATATCTGCCGGATAAGAAATTTATAGATGACGAAACCAGGAGCCATAAATACAAAAGAACCGGCGCAACCTTTCCTAGTCAGTTGAGCCAGCTGAAGCAAGAGACAAGAAAAAGAAAAAGAAGACCTCTGGTCAACTCAAGACGGACATCATCATGCAACATAGACAAGACAAGACAACATCATGCAACCACGAAAGGAATTTAATAAAAAAGATTGATATCTTTATAACGATCTTAGTTACCTCGTGTACAGCGTGTCAAAAGTAAACCCCTTTGGGACAATATATGACCTCATTCTTATAAACAAGTTATTGCTCCTTGGGGTGCCTTAGTTTCCTTCAAAGAAACAACAACGCATTCAAAATGGGAACTTATAAATCAAGGCGGTGGCCACTTGTTGCTGGGTTGGCCCAGCGTACCAAATTGGGACCTCTGCATTTCCTCGTTATGGTAAACTATCTGAGTGCGATGCACCACTATGTACGACTCGAACAGCTACTGAAATTATTAAAACGTGTGATTTGGAGTCATCCAACTTACGGCGTGAAATTGACCAAGTGTAATATAAATGGTCAGCCGGTAATAATATGAAATTCACTACCTCAAAAACCAAAGAGCTCAACATATCGCTGTCCCAACACTGCACCCTAACTCCCTACTTTATCCATAGGCAATGAACTGGTCGAAGTTGTACACACCGCTAGACTCTTACGAGTGTGTGCTTAACTTCTGATTTGAAATAGACGACTCTCATTAAGCATGTTTGTTCTAAACTCTAAAGCCAGTAAGCTTCTGTTTTTAATTCGACTATTGAAACGAAGTGGCGCGGCACATAGGGACCTGCGATTGGGGTAGGGGGGCTGAACCCTCCTAGCTCTTTCTTTCCACCGCCTTTGAGCCCGGCTGTACTGATTTAACGGTGAATAATCTTGATATAGAAAGGATGAACCTTATTTACATATAACTGGAACTACTAAATTGAAATATTTTAAACTGAATACACCAATAATGAGTTTAACTATCGGCTGAGCACATAAGACTGGACTTGAAAGCTTTACAAGACACGAGGAAGTGTTTTGAAATCCTAGCTTGTCCTCCTTTTTAACTAAAGTGACTTCGTAAAACGTTGAACTGGCCGATGGACTGTAAGAATTAACATGGATATTGAGTGTTATGGAATTTCGATGCGCTTTCCATACTGCCTAGTCAATTACTATGTCTAAACTTAGTTTGCATAATTGAATGTGCAAACATGTGACAAGTTTGTTTTTGAAAGAGGAAGCATGCTCAATCGACTGTCTAGCCCAGAATGGGATATGACTATCCTTCGCGATTATCATGCTGTCAAACTGCATCATGGTTTTCTTTGATGATGAGCATTTATTGCATTGTTTTTCACTTATGGGGTGTAGGAGGCCAATATTTTGCTTACACTATGAGCGCATACAGTGATACTTGACTTTAATATATTGAAGCTATCGATCGCAGGGCAAAAGTCTGTCAAAATTGAAAACATGGTAGACCATTGAAACTTGCTAGTGATTGAATAAATTTATTTTTCAGCAGAGTCCATCATAAGATGAAGCCAGTGTTAACATTATTATCTCTTTTCAGTTTAGTGGTATTCTTAATTGTTATAATTTATGCACTTTATTTCAAACAAAATGAAACAGAGACTTGCAACATTAAATAATTTACACGAGCGCAAAGTTGTTTTACAATGCCAGAAAAGCCAAAACTATCACTCAACAACATATCCGTTCATGAATGCAATGACATTGGTCATGTTTAAATTAAAAGTACCAATAAGGGTGTATATCTACACTATGGCACTATCCTGAATATACCTATGCCAGCCCTTAACTTGGAGAAAAAAAGATAAGGAACTCTAGCTGTGATATAGCTGCATATTCATTGTCAGACCAATCATTAAAAGTTCATAACAGGCTGTACTTATTATGTACTTATTGCCATATACGTGCATAAACCAGACGTGTTCTATTGCTCATCTCCTCCTATGAATCATTCCACTTCGATCAATATATATTATGCTTTAAAAAGCGACCCTGGTTTATTGCTTTTGCATTCTTGTATGAAGTGTAAACTCTTTTACAAGTTTCTCTATGTTTCAAACATGACATATTTTGAATAAGTGTAAGTTCAGTTTCAAAGAAAAATCACACGTTGTAAAGTTGACAACAGGCAGTTTCTATAAAACTATCACGAAACGTTTCGTCAACGTTAGCAACGTGTTTCATATTTACGGCCAGCACTTTTGTTGCTTTTGTGCGGTATAGCCGGAGTTTTCAGGTACGTTTGGACTCGACAATTGATGGCCATCTTCTAGACCGCAATTATCTTGAAAAAACATTTTATAATTTTATTAACATGCATAGTCTGGTTTGAAATACAAAACACATTAAGAGCCGTGGTAAACGCAGGGTTATAATTACTTATGTGCACTTCAAAACCATTGTAGAAACCTGAAATATCGATTCAAGTCCAGCATGAAACGTACTGTTCACACTGACCAAATTTTTTGGTGTGATTCATACTTTCACAATTCCTAGTTGAATGTAAACGGCGATATGTTGTAACAATTTTCTTGTAGGAAAGCGGCTTTTCAACAATTGTAACAAATTAGAAAATATTTTACTTAGCAACTGAACTACAAAACGGCTATAGCTAATTACAAAGTCACTACATATGTAACTAATATTATAAAATAATTAACATAACATCTTCTCGGTAGCTGCAAGTTGACCACCGTCTTATGCCGTCGAATAGTTTCTATAAAATCTGTGAATGTAGCTGCATAAATAGACAGTTTCAGGAAGTAAAAATCATGTATTTGTCGTGTAAAAAGTGCATTGTTGTATCACTGACGTAAGCACATGCTCGATCTCTTTTTATCGGAAAAGATCAAAGCATCAACGTTGAACAAACTTGACGGCACAAAAGTCTTTGTTTTCAGCAGGTATTTTCCTCTCACAAAAATATACTGACATTCAAACGCTGCATTTAAATTTATTTGCAATTAATAAACTATACTATTGAGCGTCCTGTATGACTGAACGTCCGCTTTTGACATTTACTCTGTGTGGGTTTTGTCGACCCTGGAATTCATTCAAAACTCTTTTTATGGTTTTTGTGGCGGCCTGTCAGTTATACGATAATCCTTAGCAGCACGAAATCACTTTAAAAATGACAGCTGACGAATGCTTTCCAGAATATAGCATCAAAGTAAAGATGGTTAGTTTTCTGCTAACAGCAATACTGTCTTGAAGCCAATGTATTCTGGTATTTTCATCATCAAGTAAAAATACGATTTCCGCAAGAATTCTAGCAGCATCGAAATGCCACCATTTTTTTTAAATATGGATTATTGTTAATAAATCAATAAGTTGTTTTCTAGTTCTACACGATCACACCATCACTCGTATATAAGATGGAAACAAGTTTTAGCAAACGCATTTACTAACAACAGAAGACCATTTAGCTTCATCAATTGTTGCTGCCTGTAAAAGTGGTATATATATTCAGTCGCTATGCATATTTCATCGTAATATACATAACTGCAAATGCACAAGCCGTAATACTTGGGTTGCAGCTAGAAGGAACTAAGCCTCCGCCAAATACATTTTAACACTATTCAGCAAGTTGACTATATACATACCATTTTAAGCTAGGCACAAAGATGATTTTGAAAAGAACTTTTCAATATTGGTGGCGTGACGTGTTTGTTTTAACTTGACGTCATCGTAATCATATTTGCGGATACGGATAGAAGCATCTACTCTGAACAAAGTTAGTTGACTACTCAAAAATCTTTGTTTGTAGGAAGACTCTTCCTCTCGGCTTTCATAACCATATAACCACCATGACCGGCGCCCTACGAACCCCGTCGAGGTTATTGAATTTTCCCTGTAAGGCTATCACGTATTTGTTACACAGAGACTAGAGACATCAGGCACTTTAAGATTTTACGCTTACGGCGAACTGCTAACTGCTAACAGCAAACTTAAAATCACATTTGATTGTAATATCTGCAGTTTTCTTGAGTAAAATTGTCAAACCACGAGTCAGTTACTCATTTTGGTTCGTAACATTGAACAACCTATACAGTACACTTTAAAATTCGATTTAAACTTTGCCGTTTGCGGTTAGCGGTACACCGAAAACTTCGTCTCTAATTACAGTATTTATCTAAGTAAGTCTCGAAAGAACATTGCATCAAGGGATGGTTTGCGCATAGTTTACAGACCGTGATCTAACTTCGCCTGGAGAACAAGAACACATATACTTTTCGAACGTAGGGAGTACTTGTTTCAGGCATCTTGTCAAGAAGTTACTAAGGCAAATGTGGAATGCACAAGCAATTGTTTTTAGTAAAGTTCCCATAGTTCGATCAGCCACCATACTACAAAATAGCTCTACAACAATATTCGGGTTTCGCTTTTTATTATATGAATGAAGGGTCGGCTGTATGAACCTAGCTTAAACGTTGGATAAGTCAGAATTCAAAAACATTCAGGTACATCTTCTAAAACTTTCAAATCACATCTTATGTAATACAACTATGAGAAAATACATAATTATTCTATTCACTAAAAAGCCTTTCAATTCCGTTGTTCAATGATAAGGATGGCATAAAAACGTATCCACCGTTTAAACTAAACGGGCTTCGTACAACCTGTTTGGGCCGCTGAGTTGCCGTTTGGGCACATGCAGAATGGTGACCCCGTGTCATCATAACTAACAGCTCGCATATATTTCTCACTTCTAGGTTTCAGTGAGTGTAGCTATTTATTGTTAAAACGGATTTGATATCGACATCAAATCGTAATGATATTCTAAGGATGAACCATGCAAAAAGTTCATCCTTAGAATATTAGAATGTTAAACAAATTAAGCCATACAATTAATGTTCACAGTAGCAGAAAGACTTTAGAAATAGCTGAATCAAGGTTGGCGAAAGACATCTTCAAGAACTAGCGCAGGGGCAAGTTGAGAGCAAGAGGAGCTGATCCCTTAAGTCTGTTTTATGAAATTTGGCTTTTGGCGCAGCATTTCTCATGTTTTGAGTGCATGTACTTTGTCTAGATATTCCATTGCACAGTGAGACAAAAACTTTAACTGCAGACCAGGTTACAAGTTTCTCCGACGAAAGGACTATTGTAGAGTTAAGTATATGAATTTCATACAGTTTGCTCGGGTTATGCAACTTAAATATATATCGTTGTAACATATAGAAAACTTGAATTTTGCCGAGACTCTC
This sequence comes from Phenganax subtilis, assembly GCA_025434845.1. Classification (NCBI taxonomy): domain Eukaryota; kingdom Metazoa; phylum Cnidaria; class Anthozoa; order Malacalcyonacea; family Clavulariidae; genus Phenganax; species Phenganax subtilis. The sequence continues at coordinate 24,244 of JAOBYK010597556.1, read as the reverse complement.
GTCTTTGTACAAGGTACGCACATCCTTTGCTGTTGTTACATGGCTTCCGGTACTTACATGCTCATGCCATGGCTTCTGCAATATTTACCTTCCATTTAGTCGATTGTAGCTAGTGACAACGCTGCATTTTTTAAAAGACTGCATATTACATTACAATTTAAAATTAACAGCCGTCAAAGTGTTTCTTGCAGAAAATCCTGCATATAACTACGAATACATACTATGGCTATGTGCACACGAGCGTCGTTTTCGATCGTTTCTAAAAATGTTTTTGTCTCTTTCATCGTTTTGAAGCCCATGCAGTTCTCATGGTCTAAGGGAATATATTCAATATGTTAAATTAGTTTGTCGTACATTGGTATTAGAGAGTTCAAACGTTTCGTTTTACGACAAGCGTCAAACGCCCTGCGAGGAAAATATCGCCGATATAAAAACGGCAAGGCAAAGATAAGCTAGCTGTGTCGGCGCAGAAGTTAATGTAAAGCTGTTTGACATAAAGTGGAGAATCTATAAGGCGCCAAGAATCTCCGTTACGAAAAAATGACTCTGCCGTTTGTGAAAACACAGGCGAAAACAATCGAAAACGTTATTGTGTGCACGACGCGTAGTTTTTCATAGAATACTCGATGGAGCGCAGTAGATCACAACATAACTTGTTTTTCACTACATTACTTGACTTTACACTGATTTACCCGATGCCGTTTTTCTACACTTAAGACTTTTTATAGTTGGTTCTTTGACTTTACACTTTGACTACTGACTAGTTTACTTTTTAATATAGCTAACTATTTTCACAGAGCACACTAATTACTCATAAATGTAGTTTGTGAATTGCTAAACCAATTAGCTGCACGCAGTCTTTTTTCATTTCTAGTCGGCTAAACTTCATCCTACGCATCTTATGTATCCGGTGTACTATATACATGCACGAACGTCTTTCAGATGTTTAAACAGAATTTCCGTTGAATAACTAAATTGAGGCATCCTGATAAGAATGAAATCAACAGTACTGAGTTAAATAATGCAGTTGCAGACGTCAAGTTTTGGTCGAATTAACTGTACGAAATAATTTAGTATTCCATTACTACGAAATATTTTAGAATTCGATGACTATAAAACTTCAACGTTATATATAACAGCCATCTTCGGGTTAACCTATGTTCCAGCATCAAAAAACAAAACTGCTTGTGTCTCGACCACAGTCACACACAGCAGCGAACTCAGCAAGGTAGCTACTAACTGTAATTATACTAATTTATTTCCTTTTTACACCGTTACTGGTGGTACAAACGTACAATAATAGCTGCGTGAAGTGTTTTGATTACATAGTTCAGTGTGCGTCACTGCCTAAAATGTCCGAAAGAAATAAAAAAATTTTCTTCGACATTTCGAGCGAAAGCCATGCAAAGTGTAGCTTTGCATGTTTAAGAGCTATATAGGCCTCTTTGAAGCTTTGAAATTTATTCTAATAAAATATTTCATGGTCAATGTGAAGAGTTACTAGACATGCTAACGATCATAGTGGAAATTTGACGTCCGCTAATACGAGCTGGAGGCTGAAACTCAAAAAGACCACAGATGAACACCTGCGTAGGGCTGGACCGGCCGGTTGTTCGAAAGGCGGATGGCATTATCCACTGAATAGTGATTTCTTGTAGCCCTCTTAAAGTTTACATATGATCTCTATAGCATAAAATTACGACTGACATCGATAGACTAAAGTCTGTAGTGTTTATATCGTTAACCAAAATGGAAGTTTCCACATTTTTTGTCCAATTTATGAACGTTGAAAATTTCACTATCCAATGGATAGCGCTATAGGCTATGAACAATAGTAGTGATGATTTTTTACCCACAAGCAATAAATATAATGTGTGGTCAAACTCAAAAGCAAATAATCGCCTCCTGATAGACCTTGGATTTTTCCTTTTTGATATATACAGAGTATATCGTACAGGCGCAGACTGTCGCACGCAAAAGCTTATTACGACGGTTGGTCGTTCGAAAGGTGGCAACGATCGGACATTATTGGTGCACGTGCGTGCAAAATATAGAAGAGGTTAAACGTAGCCTACACTGCAATATTTTTATGCACCATACGGATTAAATTATTGTTGCTTTTATTTTTAAGTTTTCAAGCCTTAACTTCCAGTGTTTTGAAGAATAAAATATGGTGGCATAATGTAGCATTAAAATCGTTCTTGCACATACAAGTCCATCGAGGTAAATTTGTTTGTTCTGCTCAGCCCAAAAATGCAAAAAATACGAATTCTTGAACTTGCCACCGAAAATTCGTTCGTCTGCGTAGCTTTATGTGGCATTATGCATTAACCCGTTTGTTAGCCTGGCCAAAGTATTTGAGGGTTTTGAGAGCATGTATAAAAGCTTAAGCGCTCTTAATACAATAGTATATCTCAATAACTGCATGTTGTATTACATATCCAGTTTCTATTTATGAAATAAATTCAAAAGTGCTAACTTAATTAAAAGTTGTGACAGTTACATTTTAGCGGTTTCGCGTACTCCATAGTTGTCTTTGTACTATTTTGCTTCGGCTTGACGCGTTGGTATTGTCTCAACATATTGCACCATATGACCACAAAGCGCTCTCAAAAGCTGAAGTTCTTTGACACCGAAAGATTATAGGTTTTAATCTAATCTTTCTAATATTTTGCGCAGATCAATCATTGTGTGGCAAAAATAAAAATATCATTGACGTTGCTCGAGGCGACACTTTCAGGCACTCAGAGAATTATATTGGTGTACGGGGAATCTGGTGTGTTATGTTTCACAAGACACAACTAGCTATCTGTTATTTAAAAGTGCGATGACATTCTTGATAACAAATTTCATGATCAGTCAGAGAGAAAGGCCAATATTATGGCAGCCATTAAATAATTAATAAGCGAGGCCAGGACTTTAGCAACATCCTATGAATCACAAACATGAAAACATGCATGTCTTAGAATTATATGCGCGTCTTCAAAATATAACAAGCGTACGAATCTGTGCTTCCAAGGACTATTGGTCGTACTTAAGGATCACGACGGTTTATAAAAACTAGGCCTGTAGCCTTTAGTAATTCAAGTTCTGTATAGCGTCACTGCGTCAGTGTACTCAAAATACAGCCTATTTTGTATTGAATTTACAGAATTAGAAGTTTTTTCTTCTAGAATTAAGATAGTATATCATATTTATTGATTGACGCTGACTCACTCATGCCCATGGTTGCTAATATGCTACATGCAATAACTAAATTTAACGCAAGCTTCGCAGTTTAGCCGATAGTCTGTAGTGTATCAATAAAATGCCAATTTCAGCTTCAAAGGTTTCGCTTTTTTGGTACTTGTAATTATACTTGGTGAGTATTAAACTCGAATTTATTTGGCAGGATAGCTGTTTTTATTTAATTTTGTTGAGCATATATATGCCCTCCTGTTCATGAAAATCTTCACTAAGCAAAGAGTCATCAAAGGCGTGAGGAATATTTACTTCTTTATATATTAAAAAAAAGTGTATACAAAGGGCACAGACTATTATGCAGTATAAAGTACTTCAAATCTGTAAATTTGTTATAACTTAATTGAAACATCCGAAAACTAAGTGAGGGCAGAGCCAGTTTCGGACGTCCAACTTTTCATGTGCCGAAGTGCAATTGAACTGAAAGTGAAACAAGACTTTGAACTCGTTTAGCCTTAAGTTTTAGAGGTTGATTTTTTTTTTAAGTAAAGTGACATGTAATTGGTAAGAAAAACTAATTGACGCGTCCAGCTGATTGGTCAAATTTTTACTTGATCTTCTAGTAAAAATTTCACGCTGAATTTAATTAACAAGTTGAATTTCTAAAATTCGACGGAAACTCTGCGTCTAAAACATGCCTAAGGGCGAAATCATCTGCCAGGTTTGGTGGTTTGGCGCATGAATAGTTTAACGTTTCAAACAGGCCTACCAGAAAATTATAAAAGGTTTGAAAGGTCTTGTGTTTACCATACACTAATGTACGTTTGTACAGACAGAGTAACGAAATTTTACAATGCCGGATATACATTATCAGTACTTCATCGCACACGCAAGCTTGAACGCTTAACGAAATACAAAACGATCTTGTATTCAAGGTAGACATACCGAGTGTAAAACGCAACTATAGAATGGATACTACACCAGCCATGCAACATATCTCTTCAAAACAGGACATATTTAATTAAAAAGATATAATTTGTTGCTTTAGAGTGCTTCATGTGTTATTTTTTTTGGTAGCGTTGTTCGAGAAGATACCAGATTGATGACGAAAACTTCGTGACCTATGAGTTCATGCGTGTGCTGACTTACACGAAGTCACCCAGTGACGCTTGCTAAATCAAGCTTCATCAGATTGTCCTGTCGAGTATAATAGACGTACATTTGCGTACATGCACGCCTGAGTGGCCTGAGTCAATCTTAAATAACACTATATGACGCCGTAGAAACAACACACCTAAAGCATTCGATTTTTAACTGAAATTGTAATGAGCTGCTCGTACGATCGCACTGTTTTTCTCGGGGATTTCAATTAATTGTGAGAAATCACAACAGGCGGGCTACGCTTTCTTGTTGTATGATCAAATGTCATTCGAATTACCAGCCAGTTGTCGCCTATGTCATTGTGGCAAGCCAGGCGACCAATGAGAATCCAATACGCACGTACGTCATTGGGTGTGTCTTGCGTAGGTGCAAAGTGATTGTTCCCTTGAAAACAGACGTGTGATTGGCTGAGAACCAGAACTGACAATAAACTGCGAGCCACTCAATGTATCTGTCAATCTAAGTTCCGCCAATTTCCGATGAGTAATTATCTTATTCACCAGGTAATAAGGCCGTATAAATTGTATCTTCAACTATTGTAGCACCAGTAATTGGCAAAGGAAGTTGGGTTCTTAAATACGGGAAGATACCACGCGACAGTCTATCTCTTGACGTAGAAACTGCATCGAACTATTCACCACGAACTTTGGCCACAATCGAATTCCGTTTTCAGACTACACGTATCCTGAATTAAACATTTACTTGTATCGTGAAACATTCCATCACTTGCTGTGCCCAAAGGGAGTCATATCAAGTTGACTGCTCATTTTGTGAATTTGATTAAAACACGTCCGTTTGGGAAACTTAAACAGTTATTACAACGTTTAACAAATCTGTCCTATTTTTACTTGGTAAGTTGCATCACTTTCATTTTAGTAATATCGCAAGATGTTATTGTCGCTCGTCAAATACCGCAGAAGCGCACACCCGTGTGCCTGGAACACCATTTACTTGCCTTTCAGCTACCATAAACTTTGTGTTTTATTTCAACAGTATAAAAAATGTATATGAATGAAGCACAAAGCGTACCAGTCGTACCAGACGCATCACTTTATCCTCATGTAAGTATATATTTTTGCCAGTTACCGTGATTTCATATTTTTATCAACATTCAAAACTTTCTCCATGAATTTACTAGGCGCACCAGCCTAACACTTCTAGAATTGATGAAACCGTATTCTACCCCGTTAACAATACCCTTTATTCATTGTCATTTGTTCAATTTCGCGCAGCTAGGGGACAAAAATATAATCTCTCTCCGAACGTATAGTTCATTGACAACTATAGACAATATAACTCCTTGAAAGAATTTTAGCCTAGTCCAAAATTGTAGGTTACAAGTTCGGTGTCGCTTCAACTACAAAAGTTCGAGCGCCGGCGCTCCATTTGTGACTTAAGTATACATTGATCACTTATTTGGACTGCAACGAACAGTTTTCTTCGAATCTTGTCGACATCTAGCTGCAACGAATAAGATACGCTTCATTTCATATTTGACTAATCCAAGCTCTTGTTTGATTAGCGCTGGCGTTTGAGAAACTGTGCGTACCAAATGATGATGCTTCGTGATCCAATGCAGTGTATTCAGGATTACTGAATTACAAAAGGCGATATTTAATTTTCACAACGCTTTCATTAAACCAATATGAGTCCTTAATCAGCTGTGCTGATGAACTTCGACTCTTCGATATTTGAAAGCACAGTGGCAATTAGTGCGCGCTTGTACATGTTGTTGTGTATAGGAATGCCGAGCCTTTGTTCTCAAATTTCTCAAGATCCTACGTATATCCTTTGCCTATAAACATCTTGAACTTTTGTATTTGGTGTTTTTCAATCTACCTTCAACATTATAGATTTAAGAGTTTTGAGTTTTTCGTCGGGAACGTTAGGCTTGTTGTACTCGCAAATAGCCTAAATAACCTACGGCTATAACAAAATGCAGCCTTTCTCTATGTTTCTAAACCGTCTTGTCATTAAACCTAAGACAAACCTTCCTGCTTTACATGTGTCAAAATTCAACAAAAAACGGGCAACTTTTGAAATATGCCCAATGGAACTAAGAATGCTGTACAAAGAAATATAGAGTGCTAGTTTGACATATTTTTAAAGCATTTCTTTGGTATTCTATAAAAACTCCTACGCGTCATTAAAAGGCTTGTTGCCATCTTCAATATTTACCGTTGTTTTCAAATACATTGCTTTGAACTAAGATTTTTAGCCGACTTTAACATAAAGGTACTTTGATACTCTAAGTATTGTCGTTCTACGTTAAATGCAGCGTCTTGCGTTTAATTTTTTTCAGGATGCCTTAATATCCGATGATCAGTCGTTATTTGACACAAACTACGAGCCGTTCAAGCCAACCAAATCACAAAAAGTCGATGATGGTCCTTGGGCTAGTAATAAGCGCTCTCATGATAGTACTGATCGAGATGCGCCAAGTCCCAAGCGAGCATTTACCGCGACAAGTAGCGAATTTCTCGATCGAGGTTCGCCCGCGCCAGTGGTACCCAATGGTCAAGATTTTGACAAACGCGTTATCGTGCCCGCAGGTATGAAATCCACATTTGAAGTCATTTGTATTCTGACTCATTTTAGGCTAGTTTTTTCATCAGGGATTATTCTATTCTTGTCAGTATAAACTGTTAAACTATAAAGGTTTTTGTCTTTCCTCGGAAAAATATGTACATGCATTTGTTATAACCTAAAGTTGAGATATGTCTTTTTTTGTATTGCTAAAAAAGTGGGTTTTTTTCGTATTGTTTACTGATATCTAACACTTTAATCAATTTCAATGTTATTCTCATTCGTGCTGTTCCCATAAAATATACCCCCAAGATCCCCACTATTCTGACGCAATTGAATGGCACAGTGGTCAACTAACGCCCAAGAATGCCACTGTTTTTGGCAAGGATTTTAATTATCTTTCTATTATACTTACGAAGCAAAACACACCTTGGCCAGACCCCATGTGGAATAACCGTTTATGCTTTGAAAAACATTTAGTTCCCTCGCGGCCTTTCCCAAAACAAGTTTTGTGTATCCAAGTTGAACGGCATTAGACTTACAATTTTCTTTTAAGATGCCGTGTTGAATTTAGAGAAATCTGAAAAGTTATAGTTTCTTAGTGCAGAGTAGTGACTACTACCCATATCTTTTGTCAAAAAAGAACGAACCTAAAATGGCTGTTTGGGAGTTTTTTGCATGTTCTCCATGGCTAAAGCTACCACTTTCATCAGCATGCAAATTATGTAACTCGAGACTTTCTTGCTCTGAAATGTAATTCGAATTTTTCTGTAATAAAACCATTTATATTCCAAGCTTGTGCGAACTGCGTGTTTGTTATGCATAAAAGATTGAGTAATTACATAAGATTCAATCCACAAGGGAAAACTTTTTATTTTGTAAATAAATCTAGAAGCATATACATGGCTAGAAGTGTATCATTTTCAATCTACTTTGTTGGTACTGTCATATAGACAGCGTAATATAATCGTGTATTTCATTTCATTGCAGATCCAATGTGCTGGACGAAAGAACACGTAAAGCAATGGATTCAATGGGCAATCAAAGAGTTCAGTCTTCGGGACATCGATGTCGACTGTTTCGACATGACCGGCAAGGAACTGTGCAAGCTAACAAGAGAAGATTTTTTGAAACTAGCTCCTGCTTTCAACGGAGATATTCTAATGGCTCATCTTTGTGTCTTACGAAGAAGTAAGCTCATTAAAGACTTGTTAACACCTAATTTTTGCCTTTCTACTTTTTACAGGCAAAATATGTTTTGCTTCGGTAAACCAGGCATTCGCAATTAGACTCCATCAATTCGTCTTTTCGTTGTTTGCAACTATTTGAGGTCTTTTATGACAGTCTATGTTATTACCTATACTATATGAGTACATGACAGAACTTCAAATTTTTCAAACATTGTGCATTACATTTGCTACGCTATTCTAGAGTTTTCTCTCGCGTAAAGTTCTGAACATCAGTTGAGTATTGTCTTTACACCAAAGGATTATATGCATGGGAGAAATAAGAAAACTATATAAATACAATGTTTTCTCAAAACTTTGGTCTGTTGAAGCCCTATGGTGTTTAATCTTAAATGGTGTCATATTTGGTGTTGTTGACGGGCTCCTGTTGCGTCAAGACGTGAAGTGGCGAAAAGATTAATATAAACACCCTGCCAAAGGCTATTTTAAGATTGCCTTTTGAATTCCTATGTGTTTCCACACGCAAAGAAATTCACTTTTTTCCTGCACTGAACCATGTTCCTCTTAAGTCGCAAAGAATGTTAGATCATTCATTTATAAGGGTGTGTATTTCTCCATTTCAGCACCTCTGCCAAACCTAACGTCAGAGGATATTGATCGAGCGTTAGCGCCTTCCGTCGCTTCAAGCACGTCTTATGCAGGTATGTAAACTTAATATCGTTGTAAACATGTAATGAAACTCTTTCAACCGATGGTTTGAAAGTTCTTTTTGAAAGCCATATTCGACTTTGCCATTAAGTCGTATTCATTTGATTAATCTAAGCCCCCCATCTGTGTATTCTCTTCGAAAAGTCATTGCGGTCACAGGGCGTGTTTATCTTCACCTATTAGGAGCCAGATCACTGTCGGCTTTTCCGTTTCACGCAGAGCAACCACAGAAGGTTGTTGTTCAAAGTTCAGAGTAGTTTACCGCCTGCTGCTCTTTCGTTTGTCATCACTTCTTGATTGCCCGAAGTGAATAACCAGAGAGAAATTCCATTGCCCTTATTTAAATACAACGTAACATTATCCAACTGTAATTTCGACACATGGTTTTAACTTCTGTATCATTGGGGGGAAATTAAATTACAAAAACGTGGGATTTGGCTTGCTGCCTTTCATGGTTGATTGTTCATGAAAGTTATCTCGCGATCTCATGCCCACAATGACTTTAAAACAACAATAAGAACACTGCTATGTACTAAAATATTTCTGTAAAATTTTGGGTTCACCCACCTCCTATAAATTATCTAATTCTCAACATCTTTTCAAATATTTAAGTCCCCTCTTCCCCATCACTCTCCAGATTTACCCTTCCCAAACACGTTTGTTATATCAACTTTTCTACTTTATGAAATAACCTTTATGTACTGCGCATATCTTACTCTGCATTTGAACAATTTCATTTTCAAGATCCTGTTACATGAAAAAGCATGACAATAAGGAAATGTTCCGCGCCTGCTATTTTCATTTAATACATTGACACGTGCATTGACACATTTTTTAGTTGTTTTTTAAATAATGCATTTTCCTATCATTTTCTCTAGCATCTCACTACAATACACCTGCTCATTACGAATCAAGGAATCTCATCCCAGGCAGTGGTGAGTAATATTATAAAGTATTGTAGCAGCTATTCATGCACGCACTTTGACATTCGAACAAAGATAAAAAGAAAACAATGAAAAAAGAGTCTCTCTTGTAAACGCACTGTGGCTGATATCTCGAGTGCCTATTACGCATAATAAGATAATAGGGGGAAGATAGCAGGGTCGAAACAGGCTGTATTGGCTTCATAAAGACTCCAGCGAGCTTCAAAAATAGCTTGGTCATGTTTTTTTCGTATTGTACCTTACTGCATTTCCACAATATCATAAGTAGAATAATGATTACTGAGACTTCGAAGGAATACTAAACAGTAATATTTTTTCGAAATTGAATGATCTGAGAGAGGGGAAATCTTTTTTTTACTCCATTGCACAATTTAATTAACCATATATGTAGCCATACATAGTGTGAAACAGTAACCCGCATGAAATAAGTTTACCAGTAATTACACCAGCATATCTCTATTAAGAAATGGTTTCTCCGCCTTAACTGAAAAGAGACAACGTTCAATAGCTACGTACTTGAAAGTAGAGCTCATCACACATTTAATTTAGTTGACTTCAAGAGATTGTCAACGCAGTGCGAGTGATTCATGTAATCTACATAGAATAACAAACAATTCAAGACATAGTTATGATGCTTAAAGTTAAACCTAATTCTATAGAATAATTGATTTAAAACACTTGTTGTAATCAACAAAGAATAACTAACTTTTCGAACGTTTGTCGTTTGATTATTTGTATATCATTGTCTTCATTTCGCTTCATCCCATTTAATTCTATTCCATAGTTTATGCAACCATGCAGTACAATACTGAATACAATATTTTTAATTTCCTCCTTTAGATGCTACTGTCTATGCTGATCGTAGCTCAACATCGTGGCCATCCAGCAGCCAAAATGCTGAAAGACCAGCTGGTTCCTGGCCATCACAAACTCAAACTAACCGTAAGTATCTGCCTCTTCCATGTAATATGCATATCTGTTTGGAGCCACTCGTATACTATTTTTTATCTTACACACCTCGTTCTCAGCATGGCAAAATGCAAATTTGTCTTTCCTTAGGTATACACTAGAAATTTATGCATTTGATTGAATGATAAGTTTCATGAACTCAGCATTGTGGTGATTTACTCCCTGCACTCTCTACTACCTTTGTCTGAAAACATCCAATTTTCATTTTTTTAGGCTTAACCCACATGAAAGATTCTATGGCAATCGTACCTAATGCCAGAAGCATGAGCAGTTCGCCCCAGTTGCAAGGTATATTGAGTTACTATAAACAAAAAGCATAAAGAAGTGTTTGTCAGGACGTCCTAGTGCTCCTAAAAGTCACACAAACACTTTCCACGTTTCGTAATACTATTCAGACATGATATTTAATGTGAATTAGGTATAAAATGATGGAAATTTTTGTGAAATATTTACTCACCTTTCAAACTTGCATAAGAAAAGAGTCCGGAAACGCGCCGGAAATGAAGGTCCTTGCTACTTTCGTGACTAGCTGTTAGATCCTCTTATACTAATGCATATCTTCTTAAAACAAAGCTTTTCTATACGGTGATATGGGTTTTATACTCGTAATCTGGTCCAATTGCAAAAATTAAAAAAGTTATGTTGAAAGTAAAGTGAATGATTTTTTAGGGTTTAACAAAACTAATTGGACTAAAACTGTCCCAATAGTGCAACTAACATCCGTTTGAGTACATTTTGTCTGCAAATACGTATAATTTATGTTGCACACGAATTTCACTCCATTGCTGTTAACCACATCTTATTTTCATTCAGTGAAGCAATCGAACTTTGAGACTTAGCAAAAAAAAGTTGTAGCCAAAACAAAACATATATATAGAAAAGCAAAACAAAAATGTTTTTTGTGTTTCTAATGATGTTTTTCATTTCTCTCAAGGAGCTTATCCTGGTAACACGTTGGCAAATAGAACCGACACGAACGCCGGCAGCGGTCAAATCCAACTTTGGCAATTTCTCCTCGAACTCTTATCGGATCCGAAGAACGCCAATTTTATCACTTGGGAAGGGACGAACGGCGAGTTTAAGCTAATCGATCCCGATGAAGTCGCGAGGCGCTGGGGAGAGAGAAAAAATAAGCCGAACATGAACTACGATAAGCTTAGTCGGGCTCTACGATACTATTACGACAAGAACATCATGTCTAAGATACATGGCAAACGATACGCGTACAAATTCGACTTCCATGGTCTCGCTCAACTCAACCAACCAATCACGTCCGACGCTCAGGCTCACGCCCAGGCTGTGTACAAGTTTCCTGGCGCGGACTTCTACCCGGGATTCCCCGGAACTTCGTTTTATCCCGGTGCAGGTAATCCAGGACAATACTGGTCGAGTCAATATTGGGCTAGAACGCCAGCACCACAAACGCAACATATGTACGGCGGACCAATTCGAGCACTACCATACTATGCATAATCAAGCACATCACAGAGAGATACGAACTTTTATGAATGATTGATGACTGTCTTCGTCTTCGGCAATTCCCAGCACCCCATGATATAGTCTATTTATGAACGCTATTTTTTAAGCGTGAAATGAAATGTTATTTTGTATTAAGATCATTATATTTGTAAATACTTCACCATCGTCTGCAAAGTGAACAAATTATATGAACATTCGAGAGGAATGTGTGAATAAAATAACTGTGAAGGCCGCGATGGCCGCGAGTGGGAAGGCACCGAGAGCTAAAAGAGCGAATGCGAGTTTTGTAGATGACTGTATGTACATAGAAATAATTAGTAGGAATGCTATTTATTTTTATTCAAATGTATTATGACAAACAAAGAAATACATATTTTTCTATGAATTTATGTTGCACGCTTTTAATTTGCGCTTTTTTGACTGTATTATGGTACTATTGTTATGTTACGACAAAAAAAATGAATATATACGACGATGTTATAGAGTTTACACCTTGACCAATTTAAGCGCAGAGAGAGCATATTGCTTGTGAAAGATCAGGTAGATTTTCAATAGAATCAAACCTTTGTTAAACGGCTATCCCAGAGAAACAGCTTTGTCACCGCTAAAGTCTGACTCTTAGCGATTTTCATTTACTTTGCCACGTGAGCGGAGCGTGTATTTTAGACATGCGTTGCTGCTTTTCACTTGCCACTCAAGCATAAGCATAAGGCAAGACAAGCAGCAAACAAGGCAACGCAACAAAGTGTAAGAAATAAGCGTCAGCTTGAGCACCAGATTAAGCTCAAGCGTGCAACCTTATATTTTTAACCCGCACAGGAGGCCCGCGCAGGCGCACCAAGATGATAAAGTTATTTAAACACCAGTCCCGTCAATGCAGTCACGCTGATTTCCATGAAGGGTGTGTAAAAAGAAAGCAAAAACAATTGTGATTTTTATCAACCTAAACTACAGTATAATATCAACAACTAAATACAAAAATACAAGTACTTGAAGATAAAATGGTATTACAATCAAAATGTGAAAATCGTGAGTAGCAATTCTATACTTAAAGCAAAATAGGAAAGATCTGTTTCTTTCATGTTTTGAAAGAGAAATCTCGTACACCTTCGCAAAATTCTTTGAAAAAATCTCAAAAAATCTTTAAAAGTCTACAAAAACTTTGAACTCATAATAATCTTACAATCTTTACAGTTCTTAAATCACAAAAATACCCCGAAAACTCAAAAATCTCAAATAAATACAATAAATCTTGGAAAATCATAAAAAATCTCTTGAAATCTTAAAAAATATTTGAAATCACTCAAGTTTTTAAAAAGATCTCAAGATCTGTAAAAATATCTCGAGATTTGTGAAAACAATCTCGTGCGCTATTTTTCGAATGATACGCCCTCGTCACTCTCCTCCGCAGAGGCTTCTCCTGCTTTTCTTTAAAATTTCCTGGCATTGATATTTGAGCCGTGAGCATTAATATTTTTGTAACACGAGGGAAGGGAGAAATGTGAGAAGCCTCTGCCATATAATGCTTTCAAAATGGCGACGATTTACTTGAAACTCTTTAATGCGAGTACTGCATGAAATTCGAGTAACACTCCAAACAGTGTGCACAGTTAAGATTATTTGTAAACCTTATAAAGCGCTCAAAGAATTTCTCTAAAGTTGCGCCCATAGTTTATTTTACATTTAAGTCATTCGTATGTTTTTTTTGCATAGGAAATGGACAATACGAGGGTCTTCAGGTCAGTGGCGTGCTGGCAGGGGGGGGGCCGGGGAGCCATGGCCCCCCAGCTGTCAGCTGTCAATTTTTGAGGGGCGCAGAAATGAACATGGGGCGCCGAATTTTGAATTTGGGTGGGAAAAACGTGTTTGAAATAATACACTTATTTCCGCTAAGGAAAGACGTGTTTATAGAGATTAGGTGCATAGGCGATAAAATGAGGAATATACTAAGTTTCAAATATACTCAAGGAGTGACTTTATTTCTCTATAAAATTAATATAAAATAAAGATTTATGGCAAAGCCGATACCGTATTGATTTAAGTACTACTTAATTCTAACCAAATTCAAAATTTCGACACGTTATAATGCCATATTCTGGCCATCAGATTTTTGTCAAATCTTCCCCCAAAGTCCAGGAAATGGCATTTCAGAGCTACTAAATTTAAAATTTTTCCGGCCGAGCATGCCCCCGGACCCCCCTAGCACGGCTCCTGCCTGCGGCGCTCGGCTCGGGCCTTCGGCCCCAGTGAACTATATCCATGGAAGACCAACTTCAGCCAAATAAGTGAAGCCAAACATGGCGGAAATTGAAGGCATTCTTGCGCGTCATTTTCAATCCCTTTGCGTGCGAGGCCAACTTTTTCATGGCCAAGGAGTGAAGGAATTTTAGTTTCATATTTTTTCCTTTTATCGTAAAAATAAGTACGAAAATAGTTTTTCATATCGCTGAGGAGTGTCCTGAAGTTGAAGTAATACTGTTGTCTTCATTATGATTTAAAAACAAGGAAGAAAAGGATAATCTAAACCTGTCAAATTTTTCGCCAGGAAAGTATATTTACATGGTTTTGTTGCGGAAAACATTTCAAAGTACCGTAACAACTATTTATAAATAAAGCAAAATAATTGTTTTCGTATGCCAAATAATGAAAAAGTTGTAAAAGATGGACTCCCAAGTCAGTTGCATCAACTAAACAAGCTCTCTTTATTTGATTATTTCGAAAAAATAATTTAGCCAATGAAAAACAAGTGAATGCTTTGTATTTTTCGATCACTGAGTTGGTGAAATTTTAATGGGTTTGCTTTATGTAAATAAGTATCACTTAAATTAGCTGTACAATCCGACTCAACAAGCAGCCGAACTTGTTGCTATAGTTTGAAATATTTTTCATAATAAAACTATGTAAATATACTTTCCTGGCGATAAAATTGACAGGCTTAGATTATCCTTTTCTTCCTTGTTTTTAAGTCATAATGAAGACAAACAGTTTTACTTCAACTTCAGGACACTCCTCAGCGATATAAAAAACTATTTTCGTACTTATTTTTACAAAAAAAAGAAAAAATATAAAACTAAAATTCCCTCAGTGGCCATTAAAAAGTTGACCGCGCACGCAAGGGGACTGAAAATGACGCGCAAGAATGCCTTCAATTTCCGCCATGTTTGGCTTCACTTTTAGATTACGCAAATGACTGAAGTTGGCCTTCCATGTATTTAGTTCAGTGTTCGGCCCTCGTTCCCCAAGTGTTATATTACAAGGGTGCGATTTGATTGATAAGCCACTGCCCCCCCCCCGAAAAATTGTTCCCAGCACGCCACTGCTTCAGGTCAACAAACTATAAACTTGTGATTATTTGTATTAGCTGCCAACAAACCGTTATTGAAATTTTACGTACCCTCTAAACTAAGGTCATGTTATGAACTTTACAACTCATCGATGTCACTCAATAACAATTAATTACATAGATAAGATAAAAAATTCCTAAGGTAAACTTGATATATTAAAATATAAAAATATCAGGAAAAGACCATCAAAATATTGCAGAACAATGTTGACTTACCATCTATACTTATATTCTGCATGGAGTTTTCAAGATCGTATGCTTTGCTGTCACCGTTTGCATACGCCATCTTGTGTTCACGGAAACCGCTAATTTGCGCACAGAACCGCACATTATTTGGCAGAGGCTTCTCATTCCCATGTTTCGTCTTCTAGAAACCCGTTCCCCCCTATACGCGTCCAAAACTTTGTGTTACACAAATATTAATGCTCACGGCTCAAATATCAATGCCACTCAATGCTCAGGAAATTTTAACGAAAAGCCAGAGAAGCCTCTGCGGAAGAGAGTGCGCCCTCGTCCGAAACAATTTTGGATTAACATCAAAAGTTACAAGGGCTTCGCCGTTGGACGAGAACCTGGCTTGAATGATTGTGCTGCATGGGCAAGTCAAACTAATAATAATCTTAGATTTTGCTATACTGATTTTATTCATGCTAAACCTAAAAGATTATTTCTAAGTTTTTAATGCAGCGGAGCTAAGTTGCAAAATATAGTCTTTACCCTGTTAAACTAGTGCTATTAAAAAATTGCATGAAAGAACAGTCTAATCAAGCTAATGTAGTGTACTGCATGCAAGTTGGTACCGTAATCGTAGGGGTCACTGCGTTTCACCGTCTCCGTTTGGTAAATATATGTACGTAATTGTTTACTTATCGTTATTAGCCTTACAAACTTGTAATTTCTAAGTTAGAAGCACTGAAATAATATGATTTCAGCAGATCAATTAAACAGTGTTTCTGGGATCATAAACTCAATGTTCAAAAACTTTCATACCGTAAATTACTTACGTAGGTTTTCATAAAATCTTGACCCTCAACATTCACGCAAATGTAGTTAAACACAGGAAATAACCTTTACAAATTTTGTTCAAACTCAAAGAACAATGAGCTGGATAGTCTCTGTTAATATTATGAACACAGCCTTTCAATTTTTAACCGATCGTATTTGTATTTCCGCCAAGTTTGTTGCCTTGTTTAAAAAAGAAATAGACCTTACCGATTGTTCTCTTTTACCCAATGGCCTCGTTCCCATGAAAACGTATTTTAGCTTGTCAAGAGCAGATAAAGACTATATTCCAATGCATTCCTGGAAAAATTTGTTTCTTGTTGAACTTAGGCTCAATAACAATGCGATTTTCAGCCCTATTAAGCACGAAACATGAATAAGTAATTGACATGAAAACGAGGTCATTGGGTAAAAAGTGAATGAACGGTAAGGTCTATTAATGGTACAAGTGTCAAGGGCGCGTTGAGAGCGGGTCATGTTATATTGCATAGTTTAAAATCAAACAAACTTTGAATTGTATTTGCTAAATTGAAAATATGACTAAATCACAGTTCTCATTTTTCTGTTTCAACTGAATGCTGCTAATGAACTAAAAGGCAATTCAAACAATCACGAAAGGTGGCAATGGCAAAGGCATTTGCAAGCCCGTTTACCTGCCTATGAAATTAAACTTTTCGCCATCACTTCTTTCTTCGTACTGTTTGCTTGTGTAACCAGGAACAACGTAACATGCGTAGCTACTCTTTGGTGTTTTGTTTGTAATTATATCGATAACAGTTAATATGATTGTGTACTCTAGTCGGAGAAGTTTATCTCGACTTTTCTCACAGTGTTAATGTAGTAAACTTTAGGAACAAAACAGTTTGCTCCTAGAATGTTCTTCAAAATGGCGATGTTTTTCCTGATTGTGCTCAAATTTATACTGTTCGTGTAACGGTTTAACGAGGGGGGATGAAACTGACGTTCAAACCGTGTAAAACTCAGTTTGAGGAAAAGAGACTGACTTCCAATCCGCATGAAAGACTGGTATTGAGGCTTCATTTTTTCCCCTTAAATGGCTGAATGTTATCGTTCTAGATACTTATATTTTGAGTTCACTGTCTGACCAATAAACTGTCAAAGTTGCCTGTGTGTACACACAAGAGCCACAGATTACCCGAAAACAGAAAAACTATCATATTGCTTAAAATTCTAAGCTCATCTTTGCTCTGTTTCCAGTCTATCTACATTTCAGTGTAGCACACAAAGTACGGTGCAATAAATCTCCTCGTTTTTCATTCCTTAAATTAATTAAACGAGATTTGAATTCAGCGAGCCAATCAGAAAGCTCTTACTTGTGACGTAAAGCAGGGTATTTTCATGCAGCATCGCCGGAATTTCAGTGTAACTATTGAGGTGTATTTCGTAATGGTCGTTTATTTTTCTCAGTGAATTTATGAGTTTTGAATGTATATTTTGTAATTTTGCTTTACAAATATCTTCAAGTTTAGATTTTCTTAACAAGCTCTTCTAATAGATATCTAAGGCAGTCGTTATGCAGGGGTGGATTCAGTCGCTTGCAACAGTTGCTTGAGCAACAGTCAAACTCTAAGTGACTACATAAGTTATTGAAAACGTGACAGAATTGTTTCAAATCGTAATAGAGAGAGCATGTTTAATTTTCCATGCTCTTTTGAAATTTTCGGAAACTGCATGTGAGCATTATTGCTGACCAGCCTATGCCCCGCCTCAACAGCTACCGGTTGCTGATTGGAGTTTAGTTCTCATCGTGTTCTTATCATATTTCAGTTCGTTAAATGCGCGAAATTACTTGACTGTTCTGACTGGCAGCCACCGAGTTCTCTATAATAGCTGCTACAGCATCATGCAAGTTCGGAAAGCCGTTGGCTCGCAACCGTGAATTAAAACTCAGGGTTGCAAGCCAGTGACAAGAAACCTTCCACGGTTGAAAGCCATTGGCATTTCTTTTCAAATATTTATGACAGTCGCAAGCCAATTAATAGCGTCGTTTCTTGACTGGTATTTTAACAAGACGCCTGGTCTGGCGTTCACTCCGCCTAACTGACACAGTGTTTTGCCAATTTGCCCGACTAGTATGTTGACATACATTTTACAGATAAAAATCCGGTACAGTAAAAACCCGCATACAAGAACACCCATTTTCGGGGTTCAGGCTGATTGGGTTCTTATATATCGGGTATTTTAGGTGAAATCAGAGTGTTCTTAAGTGTTCTTAATTTTTTACTTCTAAAAAAATGTAAGGGATTTACTAACTGTGATGAAATACATAACTTTGAGAGAAAATTAAAATTGAGACACACAACATTAGAAAATAAATTGTACATCATCAGAGCCTTCTGTTATCTGCTGATTAAACTGAAAAGGGAAGAGTTTTATAAGAACAATTTTCAATTTTCAGGCTGAATGTGTTCTTATATATATGCTCCTTTTTAACCAAATTTCAGCCTGGGTGTTCCACATGTTCTTGTATGCGGGCTTTTACTGTATCATAACCGAATGCGGAGTATCATAACGTTAAACTCATATTCAGAGATTTTGATAGTTTATTACAACTACATTAACATATGAACATGCTCGTGCTATAAATCGTTTTGTACAGTCGAGAAAATGCGACTTTGTTCACGCGGCATAATGTTATGATAGTGAATAACCGTGCGTATAATCAGCTTTTTCCTTGGGATTGTACATAAGCTACGGCACTTCGTGCATATTCTATAAAAATGTACACAGCCAATGTACAACTGGTAAATCTTTACGAGAGACTTCGAGCAAGTCTACAATTTTGTTTGAGTCGCTGTCACTACGGCACAACACAATGTATATTAGTATAAACAGTATAACTAAGTAATATTTTGTGAACGCCAACAAATATATCGATAACATTGCGCGACATAACCTCATGGCTGGATACATCTCGTATTTTTAGCTAAACACGAGATAACATATCCACTGCTTGCATGGCTGGGTAACAGTAAATAGAATTGACATCAGTGGAAATGAAAATGAAATTTCAATTCCAAGTATACTCTCACATATACTCTGCCCATGTTCCACTTATTAAGGCTAGTTTTCTTTACGCGCAGACAGGTAGCAGACAGACTGCGATATTACGACTAACGTTGAGTAGTGCAAACGGTATAGAACTGGTATAAAATATGTGCCGACAACCGCTTGTCGTAATGAGTTGCTGACTGTGGCCGATTGTTGTGGTCTATTGCGGCAAAACAAGCAAACTTGTCTGTTACGACGATCGGCGAGTGTCGCAGACACGTCTGTCTGCGAGAATAAAACCACCCTTACGAATCAGTGGCTTCATGGTGCGTCACGTGATCGTATCTGTATTTTACATGAGACCTAAAACTAAACTAAACTCCGTGAGCATTCGTGAAAGAGCGATTAGTATGATGCATGATTTAGCCAAGTTTCAATATTCGACGTGTGCACATACTCTTGCACACTTTCCATCCTTCTTTTCTTAATCTATTATTAGCCCAAAAAAATATTAGGCAATTGACTGTAGAATTCATCAATACAAGTGTCACTGTCCAAACTTTTGACTGCACCAGACCGTCCACACTTCCAAGATCACCTTTAAATATTGCAAGAAGAAGAGCATTTGGGAGATTTAGGATGAAGCTGCTAAAAACGACCAATAGATACATCTTTGCGAGTTGTAAATCGTGAAGAAATGATACAGTTTTGCTACTTGCTAGTGTTGGTGATTTATTTTGCTTTTTCACCATTGATCGTTTTCTGGCTGGTGATTTTTCTGGCAGCGATTTCTCATATTTCTTTTGAAAATTTGTTTTCAATGGCGGGTTATGAGACCGTGTTTTAAGCTCGTTGCGTTCGGAAAGAGCCTCGCTGTCGTTTTCGTCAAATTTCCTCACACTGCTGGAACTGCCTTTCATCTTCAATCGCATCTTCTTCGAATTCCTCGCTGTACGGAATATTGCCATGTATATGTAACACGTTCCAATCGTTACTATTAAAGTCAGAACGGTGATTAGTAACTGTATATCAAGACGAAGAGTTCGGGCAGTTGCCACAAAGATTACTATTGCCCAAAATATGGAGCAAATCATCAAGCATCGCAGCTTTGTTATATGTTTCAGATGAAAGAGTGGATGGACTATGGACAGATATCGCTCGATATTCATTACGAAAAGCGTAACGAAAGACATTCCGGAGAAAAGAATTGCCACCACATGATAATATAACTTGCAAACGCAACTTGGTCTTCCAACGATCTCCGTAATGGACATAAATACGTGCGAGGGATGGACAACGAGAGTGACCAGAATATCAATTGAAGACAAAAGCATGATCATGAAATACGAAATTTTGTATCGTAATGTTGGAGTTTTCCAAAACACGGAGATCACCAGTGCGTTGAGGAATGTTCCAAAGAAGCAGAGGATGAGATTCACGATGCAACCCATTATACTGTTGATAATGTAGGATTCCGTCGGTTTGGTAACAATGTAAGTTCGGTAGCAATTGTGCACTTCCGTTCTATCGGATCCATTTTTGCTAAAGTTCAGCATGTCTGTAGGCGAGAATTTCTTAGGCCCAGTTGATTAGCACAGATCTGTAGTTCGTGGATAGCAGCTGTATAATTGTCAATTGTGTATTGTGAATTCGGTGGTCAGGTACTAATACTTCCGTGTATTTACTTAACTTCCGCGTGTGTGTTTTCGTAGTTTCAAAATCATTCGTCTAAGGGAGGGTAGAAAACACGTAGCACCAACTACGGAAAACGGAGTGCCACTTGTCACCTAGGTAATCCACTGTTTTTGACTATACCGGGAGGGCTCGGTGAAAACACGGAGTTTAGCTGAAAAGTGCTCATGTGCAGTTCTGTAGATAAGAATTTCTAAGGAAATACTGATTAGCACAGATGTACAATTCGCGAGTACCAGCTGTACAATTGCTGTTCTGTGTATTCGGTATTCAGGCACTAATACTTCTATGCTTTTGATTCAAATCCATGCTCGGTGTTCGTAGCGTCAAAACCACTTGTCCAAGGCATAGTAAGAAAGACGGAGAACGGTGTATTGATATTGGAGTGTCCGAAATCTGGAAATGATTTAGCAAGTTTCCCTGCTTTCTACCACAGGGGAAGGAGCTTTGTAAAAAACACGAAGTCTTGGTAAATAGACTTGGTAACAGTTCATTGAGATTTACGTCCAGACAGAGTAGAAACCTACCGGCCACAAGTTTTGTAGTAAAGTTACTTCTTGTTTATATTTTCACCGGAAATATCTTTTATATTCAAAGGGCAATACCAAGCTTAAAAATTCATTTAACTGGTAGAGTTTGCATTTATTATGAGATTTCAACTAAGTGGTTGAAAATGTTACGAAGCATTAACTTTTATTTTGCTATACTCATTAGGTCATGCCTGTGTAAACAAAATCTACCACCTTTGTATTTGTAGTAATAAATGTCAGTAGATGATATGTTATTTCAAAATTCAAAAAGGCATGTCTACACACGTAATCTGAGCTCTATAGAACTAGATAGACAGGTATGGAAAAGACGGGTAGTGTTTTCTTTTACAATGATGTTAATACTAGGCTACACTTGAAATGTTATATTTTTTTGCGTTTCAAAAGCGACCTTAAAGGCCAGTTCACACGGGCGATTATTCCTGCGATTTAGGGTGCGAATTTTTCTGCTGAGGTGACGGCTATTTTAATACGCGCGTGTGAACAGTATGCGATTTTGAAGCGATATTTGTGGCGATATGGATTCCAATTTTGACAAGAAAACATTTCAAAGAGTGGATAATCACATGTACACCTACTGCGTTTCGTGATAGAGTTTTTGTGGCTAGTGTGCACGTGCAGCTAGCCAGGGGTGGATCCAGCCTTAAGATCTAACTTAGTCACAACCCTCTTCTTGGGAGAAGACTACGCACTTAGTGACAAAATCATTTGCTCTTAGTGACGAGCTGATTGAATTAGTGAAACTGTGCATTAAAATGTGAACCGCTGTGACCCTATTGTTAAATCTGCAGTGCCCGTTGGTATCAGATCTCAAATAATACAAAGTAATACACATTACTCCATCAAGCCTAGTAATACTGAACGAATCAGCACCACAAAGAACATGACGACACGTTGAACAAGCATGATATGCTCTAACTTTCCATTAAAATGTCATAACTATCAACTCATAGATATTTTGCTGACCTTTAAAGTATGCGGTATATGTAAATTTCTGCGTTGATATTAACCACTTGCTTGAAAACAACATGACTTGTGCTGTTGCTTGTAAACAAACGGTCGGTTACAAACCAACATCTCTCAGAGTGGATTTGTTTATGTGCGATAAATCATCATCAACTTGCACCGAAAAAGAGGCCATGCTTTGCACCATGCGTAGTCTGAACGTTCAGCCCACAGACAAACTCAGCCTGAAACCAGCTATTTGTGCTGAATTTCGCGCAACACCGCTTTAAAGTCTAAGCAAAAACGAAGGCTCGATAGTCAGCACAACGATAATGAACCAATCAGGAGAGCGTTCATATTTGCCAAATTCAGCACAACCTACAGGTGTGACGACTTTGTGCAGGCAACACTCTGCAAGCAATCTCGATCGTTGCCGCGCAATTTGTAATTGTTACGTCACAAAAAGAGTAAAAGAGTGATTGGCAAAGCGTGTAAACTACTGTAATGGACTTTATTTTCTTTTAATAATGAGGCCGCCATTCAATGCGAATGGCAAATGAAGCCCAGAATAGCCAGTGTTGCAAATTTTCTAATCAAAATTTATCTAAAACCAATAAATTCACTGATGTTCCATATCGACGTAGCATAGGCAAGACAACAGGGCCCAGTTGTATAAAAACGTGGTTATAGTTAACTATAGTTAAGTACGAATGTCAACCAATCAGAATCGCCTATTCAAGATTTAACTACTTTTTAACGACAAAATCGTAATTAAAACGTAGTTAATAGTTTTATACAACCGGCCCCAGACGGCAACTACGCGTAAATCGCAGTGACAGCGTGTCAGCGACAATATAATTTGAAGTGTGTTTCTTGCTGGGTAAATACTCTTCAGTTGGTACACTTTTTAAAAGTATACAAACACTCTTCCAAATGTTTCACTTGGCTATTAGCAAGAAGAGTTTCTTTCTTCGCTGTTTTACTAAAATATAGACATCCTTGAACAATATGGCGCATCGAGTAGTTTTCTTTATTGGCGTCAATCTTAATCTCAAGCCGTTGAAACAACGTAAAATCTTCATCTACCCATGAAGAATTGCTGGAACTTCATCAGAGCCTCGTCAAAACGGTTCGAAGACCAAGTCAATATTCAAACTTTGCTGATATTTCGTAGACCACAATACTAATTTATAGTTCATGTTTGTTTTCTATCACTCAATGACGTCATTGTGATCAAAAATTTAGCCAAATCGCCAGACCCCCTGGTCAAAAAACATGGCGAAGGCAAAATGCACTAAAACAAAGTTAAATATCTCGCCATAGGAAGCCCAATAAAGTCTTTAAATAGGTGAAAATGACAGTAAAAGATTTAATTTGTTAGATATTCAATAAAAAATTCTTTGTATTACCGTGAAAATGCTGTAGACGAAGTTCAGTCTTGCACCATATTGACAATGGTGTAACGCTATATGTATATTATTAGTATAGTACATGGAAAGGATGGCAACTCTTTTGACCATATACATTAACATGATAACTTCGCACACA
>JAOBYK010597555.1:0-54518 GCA_025434845.1 Phenganax subtilis | reverse complement strand
GGAAAAAATTTTTTCAAACCTTTTTTCATCTGAAATCATTATTTTGTGCCGTTTGAAGGTTGTAGATGGTTTCAATGGACAAGAAAAAAAAACAGTTTATTTCATTGAGTAGTGGAAGTGTCGTTTGTCAGAATCGAACCAAGGAAATCCTTTTCCAAAGCCGAAGTTGTGTTCGGTGTAAAATGAAGTATTGAGGTTGTGCATGATATAAAATAAAGTAGAGCAGTACACAAAATTTGAACATGTTGGTGTGTTAAGGATATTTTCCACTAGGACCATATTGGCCGCGCGGGCGGTGCGCACAATTTTGAACATTGGTCTCGCGGTGCACGCGAAGAAAGTTAAATTAACTCATTTTCTCCGGGTGTTCGCGAGATCAAAAGCGGACAATCACCCAACAGAATATGTTCAAAACTGTACGCTCCGCCAGGGCGGCCAGAACAGCCGAAGTGGAAAATGGCCCGTTTTAAGCGCTATACAAAAGTAAGAGAAGCGTTGAAACACAAAGTTTAATCGCTTCCTATTTTTTCGTTTTTGTGTGAGAAAGTTATTTCTATGCGTGTGAGCGTTAGTATATTTGAAAGGCGTGTGTCTCACGCGAAATGCGTGAGAGTTGGAAGGTGTGCATCATGGGGTGATGCAGTTTAATATGGACGCGTAGGTCTGCAGTGCTGTCACGATTTTGAATATTTCGTCCAATTATTACCTTCAATGAATTTCAAACCACATTTTTTAATACTAACAATACTTACAATACAATGACTCGTGCGGTCGTGCAGCGCTCGTTGCCTATTTCCGAAAATATCATCAAACTCGTCCCAGACTCCTCGCGGAAACCTTATTTGATTTCACTTCACCCCTGATTTCACTGGAAAACCTGCGCTCAGGCTGGTTTGGTTAGAGCCCAGGCTCTTTGAATGTACTTTTTGCTTGAAGAAAAATGTAAAAATAAATGTTTACTTTTTCGTGACATTTTTGATAGTCTCATACTAATTGCAATTATTAGAATTGGGTAGTTTATATAATTCGGTTATTTTAGCGAAACAAAAACAATTGAAGACGAAAATATGCACAAGCCCCATGAGAGATTTGAACTCTCGACCCCTGGTTTACAAGACCAGTGCTCTAACCCCTGAGCTAATGAGGCACTATTGTAACAAATTGGAAAAATGAAGGCATATAAAATATTACTATCAAAATTTACACGTTTCTTCGACTGATTAATGATGATATGATCTAAACAAAAATCATAGAGGTAAATACAATAATAAGATAAACCAAGTAATAAAATCAGAGGATAGACATGAAATGAATGGCACTCTGCCGTACTTTGAATGCAATTTCGTGTAAATATGTATGTTTATACGCTGGAACTAAAGTTGAACGTCGAAATATATCTTGCGGTCCCCCCCTGTTCATTTTTCTGCACCCTAATGACCCTGATCCCTTCCATTTCCACGGGCACGGGATACTGGTATGAGGATGAATGAGAGATGTCCAGGGAAGATGAATATTCATCGAAAACAAAAAGCAAAGAAATATCTGCAGAAGAAATAATTAAAACTTTAGACAGATTTGGTGCTGGGCATGAGTATCAAACAAGAGCAAGTAGACTTAGGGGTATGTATAGAATTTTGGTGAATGAAATATTATGTGTATGACACTGAAATCTTGTGATTGTTTATTTGTTTTCTCATTAGTGTTTAAAATTCATCGTTTGTTCATATTGTGTGTGCCAAATAAATACATTTCACTTGCAGTTCATGTTCCAATTGCTAGATTTGGATTACAGAGACTGACTTATAGGTCTGCTGACATTTTATCAATTTCAGCCATTCTTTTTTTTATTGGACCATCGACTTGAAATATAATCGATACACTGATTACAGCTTGCACCATACCCTCCATTCACTAGAACTGCTATAAATGGACCAAGGGGTTACAATGCATTGGCTGATTGCTCAGCGCGGTTTAGCTACGGCCTCTTCCCGTTTTCCTAATCAAGTTGTTGTTTATTTGCTGTAATTTTCTACTTTTCAGACTATAACATGGCTGATCCTTTAAGTGCAAAACTTGGCGAGTTTGACGCCTATAATCCTGAAAAAATGACAAGTGAAGAAACTGACGAACAAAATGAAGTGCAAAATGTTTATCAACCTGCCGTATCTAAAGAGTTGTTAGAGTATGCATTTAAAATTAAAGCACAAAACAGTTATTTCTGAAAGCTCCTTGACCATTTCCTATTAATATTAACTTTGGGAATTAGATTCCTCCTCACTAATATGATCATATATGATTACATGAAAATACTATTATATAAGGTTTTTATTATTGCAATTATATGTCAGGTATCATATAGTTTGCTATAAAATCTATCTTTTTTAGGTCTAATTGGCAAGCATTGTTTGGTACCATCGACTATAAAAACAAAGTAAGTTTGATTTGTTTTTGATAAAATAACATTTGATCGTAAAATTTATTAAATATTTTTATATTAGAACAGTTTTTGTTCGAAAATCCTAATTGTGTTCTTCTGTTTTTACCATAGTCTAAGTATTTTCTTAATCCTGTTTTTTTCAGTTGCAAAATCTAGCTCTGACTGGCAGACTAAGGGACTGTTGCAGATTCCGTGGGGTTTGTTGGAGAGTGAGTGTATACAGTATTCATGTTGGCTCATGTAGTATATACTGGCTCAGAGAGTAAATCTAGGAGACACAAAAAGGCTACTTTATATTCTGATTACAGTAACTTGAATTAATTAGCGATATATTACTTAGAGATTCTAATCCATTTCACACATACTTTCTGCAGGTATTCCTTGAATGTCTTCCAGATGATGTAAGTGGATGGTTGACAAGTGTGCAAGAATCACGGAATAAATATGATAAACTTAAATCCAAGGTTTGTTTCAAATTGCTTTTTCTCATCTAAATTCTTAACCTAAGAGCACTATAATTTCACTGCTTGATTCTAATTAGTAAACACTCAAACAAGCAAAGAAAACACATACAAACAAACAGCAATACTAGCAAACAAACAAACAAACTAGGAAACAACCAGTGTATGACAAGACCAACACTTTCCAGGCAGAGCATAATGACATATTTGTATTTCTAGTTTCTTGTTGATCCATATTCTGTGATGTCTGATAAAGAAAATGTTCAAGTGTTCAATCCTTTGTCTCAAGATGGTGATGTATGTATACAGTGTACATGAGCTTAATATGAGCCTTACTAATATTACTTCAATTATTTATAAATGACACATGTGGTACATCAATTGTAGAGTCCATGGAGTCAATATTTTGAAGATAAGAAGCTAAGTGATTTAATTCTGCAAGATTTAGATAGACTGTAAGTTGTTCTCATAATTTCCAATGCTGTAATCTCATGTCCGGCATATATGTGAAAAATTTGTAGCGCACAGAATATTCACATGGTGGAGTGCATTGCAGGCCAGTTTATGTCTGTTGTAACTTGTATCTCAAGGATTCTTCAAAACTAGGTTTTGTATGCTAGCTTTTAAAATGATTATAATATTTTTATTGCAGTTTTCCGGGTATGCATTATTTCCAGTCCAAGAAAATAAAGTAAGTTAAAAGCAGCACGTATACTATTCAGAGAAATGCATCTGCTTAGTTTAGGTTTCACTGTTTCATCATGATTTCAGTATAGGAATTTTTTATGGTTGAATTAAACTTTTTTCTCCTTTTTAGGGATGTTTTGTTGCACATCTTGTTTTGCTACTCCAGAATGAATCCCATTGTTGGTTACAAACAGGTGCACGATTCAACTACACTTAGCAACACAAAAGTAAAAGTTACGTGCAACATAAAGATGTGATCAGAAAAAAGATTCACTGCCATGAAGGAAAGGGAAATATAGACTGAATTAAACTACATACATCTTGGGAATGTTAACAGAGAACCTTACCCACATTTAATGCTGATGAAAGTATAGAGCAATTGATGAGATTTATTTGCTTGCAGGGAATGCATGAAATTTTGGCTCCTATAGTGTTTGTTCTAGAATATGATTCAGAAGTATTCCAGTTTCTAGAAAACTCTGATAAGTAAGTTTGACGCATTGTAGTCATTGAACTATGAGTGAACAGTCAACTTATTGTAGTTTAGTGGTCTTACAGGCAAACTACGTCAAGCGTTCCTCTTTTGGGTTCCTAATTTGATTGCAAATTACCTTATTCCATTTGCAAATTTGAAAAACTCATTTGCAAATCCCTTGAGGGAGTTTGCAATATTCCAGAGCCCAGCAAAAGTTCCTTACTTCCTGTTCCAAGTTCCTCACTTCCTATTTCAAGTTCCTCATTTCCTTAGCCAATCATATTTAGTAGCTGCATGAACAAGTGGTATCATTAGAGTATTAAATTTCTGAGAAATGTCTGAGTCTTCAAGAACTACAACGTGAAATAAAAAGGCACGCCACTCACAAGGTAATTTGCAATCAAATTAGGAACCCAAAAGAGGAACGCTTGACGTAGTTTGCCTGTAATCAACCAGTTCATACTCTCATATCAAATAAGCTAGGCTGGGCTGGCTGAGAGGGTTTGGGATTGAGATCTTGCTTGAATCAAGCTTCCACCATTTACCATTTGATATATTTCTCTTTCAGTGACGTGATGAAAGCCTTGATCAATCCTAAGTATTTAGAATGCGATGCATTGTAAGTATCTGATTATGACATTTTCCTGACAAATGTACGGTTGAATCTGTACTTTACCATATATTTATGAAATACAGGATTATGTTAAATAACCAAAGTTCACCTTTTGTAGTTGTTTATTTGAGCATCTTATGGATATTATTGAACCTTGGTATGCTCAACCAGAGTCACCTCCAGTGGCAGTAAAACAGGTATACAAATTGCCATGCTTGCCAGCCTAGTTTAGTTTCATTTGAGAGGAAAGCTTCTTGGCTGCTGAGGGTGAAGAGAAGGTGTTGATTCCTCACTTTCTGTGTGCACCTATGGCAAAACGGTGGAAAATAGGCAAATTTGAAAAACACAGGCTCTTTTACAGTCTGTCCGTTGGTCCGTTCGTCCATTTGCTCATTTCCAATGTAGTTTTATCACCCATGACTGGTGTAATATTGCTATGATTATTTCTTTGTGTTTTTAACAGACTTTTGATCCATCGCCCGTACCGTTCACGGAGACACAGCCAACATCACCGGTTTGTGGCCGACTTTTTTCAATTTATCCTTCTAAAATTATTCTCATCCTAAAAATCGTTTCCTGAGTACATCCTAGAAATAGATGACGTTACATTGCTAAAACTCTTTGTCAATGTTTTAGCCAACCGCCATCATTCGTAAGCTAAATAAAATTCAAGACAGTATGTTGAAGAAATATGATGAAGTACTGTACAGCCATTTACGAGATATGCAGATTGAACCTCAACTTTATGGCTTGTGAGTGGCGTGCCTTTTTATTTCACGTTGTAGTTCTTGAAGACTCAGACATTTCTCAGAAATTTAATACTCTAATGATACCACTTGTTCATGCAGCTACTTTGGTGCACGTTCTGTTCGAAACAAAATATTGGCGTTACATTGACCAGGCTGAATTCGTGGTCTCAGTGTGAACATTAAAGACCACCAGCAGCATAGTTCTACTTTGTTTTATAGCAACCTCACACATAGTATGTTTGGGTGTTATATTTTTCATAAGATCTACTAAAATGTAGAAAGTTTTTTCAGCCATCGGGACAAGTACATCCAAGAATACAAAAAGATTTTACTTAATTCCTAGTAGCCTCAGTTACGTAATTATTTCTTTTTCATCATTTTTCAGACGGTGGGTTAGATTACTTTATGGACGAGAGTTCACGACAATGGAAGATATACTTACTCTGTGGGATGGCCTGTTTGCTGACGGTAGCTCTCTCGATTTGGTGGACTATATATTTATATCTTTGATAAGTAACAAGAGAAGAAAACGTAAGAATCGTACTTTTTTATCCACTATAATAAAAAGAGGGAGGATCACGTTGGGATGTTACCAGACTATTTTTGCAAATCTTAATACTTTAAATTTCAAGGCTGGATTTTGATGTAAATACGAGGGGAGGTGTCAAAATTTTGGAGGGAGGTGCATTCATTTCGATTTAGGCTTTGTTGCATGTTTTTGGTAGTGGGAACAAGATTATTTCCAATTTCAAGGGAGGTGCATTTATTGTCAGGGTAGCATGCCAGAAATCTCAGGGGAGGTGCAAAACTATCTAAGGGGAGGTGTGCTCCTCCCTGTACCTCCCCTCAAAATCTGGGTATGATAGTTTCATATATTTGGTCATCATCAAAGTAGAAACGGTTGGTTTCTTATTTGATAACCTTTGGTGTCTTCTAGAGGTCTCAGCCGGGGTGTCTACGTACGTAGTATTTATATTCTTGATCACTTCGAAAAGCGACCCTCAACGTTATCTTTCCTCAAACAATCGCATTGTTTTTTCTGTTTAGTATTATCTTCGGATCATTTTGGATGTCTGACGACTTTGATGAAGACGCCATATTGTAGACGTGACGCGAAGGCTGTCATTTTGGAGGCGAAACATATGAGAGAAACTAAGGTAGGTTAACTTCATTCACCACTGCTTGTTAAAGAAAGGGATCATGAGATATTATTATTAGATAAAATGATGTTTAAGGCATAAGAAAACCATGATTTCTAATCATTGCCAGCTTCAAATGCTGTGAGAAAAAATACTTGCAGATTCGCACACAATGTGTATATTTGGGGATTGGAGTACGGCAGTAAATTTTTGTTATGACTCTTTATTTTGTCGCGTAGCTTGATCCTACGAGGAAGCCGTATGGATTTTATCGACCCAGAGAAGAACCATCAGTGTCCATCGAGTTCCCGGTGAGAGTCTTGCCTGAACAAGATTCTATTGCAATGTTCATGACGCCGAAATTTCACTGTGGTACATTGCAATGCGGTGAAAACGGATAATATTGCACTTGTTAGCATTCTATGAATATATGTTTTGTGCTTTCTGCAGAGCCAAGAAGCTAGTCAGTCTAAGACCAGTAGTGGACTGCAGACAGTATTACGTGGTACGAGACTAGTCCCATCAAAGAAGGGACCAGAAATAACCTCACAACCCCAGCTTGGCAAGGAACGCGAAGACAAGAAACAACCTGTTGAGATGAAGAGTGAGTTTGCACCAAAAATTCACGTTTATGTACTACTTGATTGTCATGGATGAATTCAAAAAAGTAATCAATTTTTCGGAGTTGCTGATGTGTTTTCACAACTGCAGAAATCATTTCAAATTAGTTTGCTGATTTTGTACATTATTTGCTCTGACATCAGCTGAACAAAACTATGGCATTGTGTGAAATAATTTATGATAACTGCATTATTATTCCAGCTAATAACAAGTCAACGCCTTCCTCTCACATGTTTCCTCATGACCCGGATGACGACGATCTTTTCGTGTCGTCATCGAAAACGCGGACGTCCAGCGCCACTTTTTTGTCGAAACTTTCTTCCAAAGTTCGTCATCCAACCAGAACAGATAGTGTCACAGCGTTACAGCAAGTAGGTCAAGGGATTTTTTATGAGAAGTTTTAGCGAATATCTTTTCTTCTTTGAATTTATAATTGTACGTGAGCTTACTTCAGTGTTCATGATGGAAACTGATGTACTTGCAGGATCATGAACGTCTTCAAGAACAAGTTTCTTATTTCAAAGCTGAAGTGGATAAACTGCAGTCTATATCATTTTATTGTGGAACAAAAATGGATTCTTACATTAGTAAGTTTAGATTTCTGTGATGAGCTACATAAATTACAAGCATGCCTTCATAGTAACTATAACTCATGCCTATATTTAGACGTTCTTCAAGAGCAGTTGACTCGAAATGAACAATGCATGGATGTTGTTTATCTGTCTTTAGCCGGCCTGAAGCAAGTGAGTTTCATGTAGATATTAGACACAGCCGAACTTTGTCCATAGCTTTGCCCTGCGACGATTTATTGATAAAAAAGACGAACATTTTTGGCATCAGTTTTCTTACTTTTGCGTTTTCATTGTAACGTTGTGGGACGTAACTTGGATAGATGAATGTCCTGTAAGTCTCTCGAGTGGAACAAGTAAAGTAGTAATGTAACGTCATGTTCTTCAAGTGGCAGTAAATCTTGCGGAGTGATAGCCACATCGTGACAAGTAAATTTCTTCCACTAATGAATGTTTTGCAGAGATCGAGACTGACGACATATATCAACTTTTAGGTACGAGATCTCTTGAAAGGAACATTAACTTTCCAAAGTTCGACGATGGAACAAGATTCAGAATTTAGTCACATAGATAGTGCTATATCTTCACTAGCAGTCGACACTGCAACTCCAAGTGCTGAATTACCAGAATCACTGCCTGTGCCACTGCTTGCAGATTTTGGACATTTTGAGAAACAAAATGACGATTACATCTTAGTAGAACCTGCTGATGATGAAAACAAAAGCAAAGCATCATCGATTCACGATGATAAAATAGTCGCAGACACTTGTGAAAGTATTAATGAAAAAAAAACACATGATAAAGATGAGTGGGAGAAAGTAACAAGTGAACAACTTGAGAATGTTGGCGATGAAACAACTTGATTGATAGCACATTACAATTCGAAAAACTATAAACCCGACCTTATCTACCTAGGTTCTTGAGTTTTCAAGGCGTAATTCGCTTACGAGAATCGAGAATTATCAGTAGATATTGAAATGGATTGGTTACATAATTGAATTTATAATTTTCATAATATCTGTGATGTTCCTACAATGAATTATGAAAAGTGAAGAGGAAACGTTAAATTAAAATGCAATTATATACAGTTCTATTTTCACACTTGTATACGCTAGCATGTATTCACAACACTCAACCGAGCTAGCCTTGCAATATTTTGCATTTCCTTTCTAAAATATTTGCTGTCTTCCATAAATTAAAATTTTTCTCACGAGTAAAAGAGCTCGCGCCAGTCTCCACGCGGACAACACAAGCTGCAAGCAAGAAGTTGCTCTTATAAAGTAAATGTTGAAGAGAAAAGTATCAAATATTCAGTCAGATTTGTTGTTTTTTTCTGGCAGAAACTGGAAGAACGATTCTTTATACATACTTACACGCTATTACTTTTGTGTTGTGGCTTTCGCCTGACGGGAATTTGTGAGTAA
The DNA here is from genome assembly GCA_025434845.1 of Phenganax subtilis. Lineage (NCBI taxonomy): Eukaryota > Metazoa > Cnidaria > Anthozoa > Malacalcyonacea > Clavulariidae > Phenganax > Phenganax subtilis. Next base: position 45,343 of record JAOBYK010597555.1, on the reverse strand, counting down.
GATAGGCCTTAATGGTCACTCAACTTCACTGTGTTGTGGCGGTTTATGTTTCATTGTAATGTAGAAAAGCTCTTGTGTTCCCAATTTGTGTCGAACGGTGATGATCACATTTTAAAGAAAAAATTAATATGTTGAAGAAATAGTTTAAAAATCTTCAAATATATTGTGAATGTTGTTGAATCAAGATCAATCTTTGGCCAAAAACTCGCTGCTGTAATATGATCGCTGTTGCTTCGTCTATATTTTGGTAATGAATAACGAGGAAGATATAGAAGAAAATAATATTGAACCATGTATTGATGTACCTCGTGGTTGGAAACGACGTTTAGAAAACGGCAGTGTTGTTTATTTCAGGTTTGTTGCAAATTACAGACAGTCAAAATAAAATTATTGTTCACAAGTCATATGGTGACTCATAAAATACATTTACTATTTCTACCTCGTCGTATGAAACTCTTCTGATTTACTTCATCGTTGGTGTTTGGTTAATTCCCATGCAACTAGTTTCCCATGTCTAACATGAATTTATTGTTTCCTGTTTACATACTTTCCCAAACCGTGACCATTTAGTGGATAGAAGCAAAGTTGTGGTGAATATTCATATGCTTGATAGAGATAGTAAAATTTTCACAATCTTTTGACCAAAAGCCCTTCATCAGGAGAAATTACTACTTGGATAAATAGCCCATGTGAGCTTTTGAAAAGATTTTGTGTGTATTCAAAGTTCTGCCAGATAACCATCATTATTGACCATGGACTTCGTTGTACCATTGGTAGATCAATATGATTCATTCAATAGATAACCCAGTGATATCATGGCAGTAGAAAAGTCTCTGACTATGAAATATGGGAAACAGCAATTTTTTCGTCAATTTCTACATTATTTACTAACTATTCTATGGCGTCTTTCCGTCACCCCTAATATATCCTGTGATTTCTAAATTTTACCAATTGGCAATGCTCCCTATAAGTTATGAATTCATTCCATGTTACATCAGACAATTTTAATTGTCAGGGGGAAACTCTAGGCATTTAATGAGTTAGTGGTTAGAACTTGTTTACAAAGTTGCTGTTGATATATTTTTCAGTCCAAGTCAAATATGTTTGAGGTCAAAAGAAGATGTTGGTAGATACCTGACTTCAGATAGGACTTGTAAATGTGGCTTAGATTGCCCACTTTACATTGATAAAGCGTTCAACTTTGATGCATCCATATCAAGTCGTCACTTCAAGATAACAAAGTTAGAAAATGATCACAAAACAATGTGTAAAGAAACCATCAAGGCAAGATTTGCAACTCTTGCTCAAACGCAATCACTTATCAAGAAAGAAGCAAAAGTTAACAAACCTGTTGTAATCAAGAAGAAATCTGAGGTGTTTGTAGCAAAAGATATACATGAAGCACCAAAACTACCATCATTTGAAACATTTACCAGTTTGACAGAGGAAGGAAATCCAAGCAAAGATCTTGTACAAGGTATTTATAATTCAAGTTCAAATTAATTCTTCACTGCCTGGTGCTAAACAGTTAAAAATAATCTACTATATTTGGTTGTGTAAATGTAGTCTGTCATTAGAAACTAAAATGACAAATTGACAAATTATGCCTATCAAACACAACTCATAATTTTTTGCCAAAAGTGATCAGTTTGAAATTTCTAGAAAGGAAAGTTTTAACATTTGTGAACGTTTTATTGATCTTTGTTACCTATCTACATTCTATAATAAGTAATTCTGAATTCAACTTCATATCTCTCATGCCATTTTAAGCGTTGACTTCTAGTTGCACTGTTTTATTCACTGATCCACACTGCACATTGATACATATCTAATTGTTGATGCTTTTATACATGAAGTCAAATTATTTCACAATTTTTTAGAGGCAGCTAAACCAAAGAGACCAAGAAAGCCTGCGTTACACAAGCGAAAGTCTGATCAGAATGTGACATCAGCAGAATCCACTGCAGAGATGCAGAGATGTCAGACAGTTCATTTAAATACAACACCAATACTTCATAGCTCAGTAGAGAAATTCAAAGATTCTCAATATCCTTCTGTCTCAACTGCTTTTAGTACGGTAGACCGTCATCTCCATCCTGCGAATCGGACTGTTGGCCCCTTGTTTACGTTTCCATCAACACATCTAAATGCTTCAAGTTTTCTTGCTTCCTTGTCATCTGGTGCTCCAACTATACCTGGGCAAACACCAGCATCACGCAAAGATGAGCTAAGTCATGCCCAAAAACTTCAACTATACTCAGGAAAGTCATTTGGTCAAAAATCATCAGCTTATCCCACCACTCCTAGCGAAAGTAATAATCTTATGTATCATCTATCCAACCAGAATTCGAAAGTGAATTGGCAAACTGGTAGTCTTCCTCTGCCAAGGCTGCCTTCTCAAAATAGAGGGAATATTGATATACCTTCTCTGGAGAAATCTAAGGGAGGGTTTACAATGAAAACTAGTTTGCCAACTATAGTTCCTACAACTAGAACAACGACGCCGTCTGTATCTCATGTGAGCTCTATGCCAAAAGTGCAGATTAAACCTCAGGATTTGCAGCAAATTATGCAGAAGCAGCAAACATCTACGACTGTAAAAACGTCCATTGTTGGAAGAACTGAACCAATATTACCAGCGCCTGGGTATTCAACTACAGTGCTACCTAACACGGCTCGAGCACCATCAACAGGTAGCACAAACCCTGGAGAAACACCATTTCAGTACTGTGGTATATTGTTACAACCAGGTGTGGTGCCCCACGTTCAGCTCACTGGTGCAGCACCTCAACCAACTAGCGCAGGAAGCCAAAGTATTGAGCAAAATCAGTTCAGTAATCTTTATGCATTGCAAGGCATTCCTTATGGCAATAATCTGGGAGCTGCTGGAAATCCTGCTGTATTGGGCATGACTTCCAACACTATAATCCCTTATTTTCTGGGAATCACCCAACCAAACGCTGGTGCTGCTCCTAAATCTATTGTACCTACGACGACGTCATCAAGTCCAACGAAGGAGTCATCGACGTCATCCAGTGCTTCTAATATTCCAGTCATTACGTCTGCAATTGCTGCAGCATACAGTGCTTTTGTTTCGATCGCTCCAGCTGGTTTAACGTCTGGTCCAGTTGCAGTGACAAATTGTAGTTTTTCTCAACAGTTGGTGAATTTAGTGAGTAATTACAATAACCCTTATTGGCAACATTTGCTGACTCAAGGTGCGAACTCAAACGCGTTAGCGTATCAACTGATGCAGATCAATCAGTATGCAAATAATACACGTTCAGCAGCTCCAACTACGAAATCTTCAAGTGCCAGAGGACAATCTAAATTGACTTCTTCAAAATCTGTTGGCCCACAAGAATCAAAAGCAAAGGTTCCCACTAGAGATTCGCTTCTTTCTTCATCAAGTGCTGTTGCCAGTACAACTTTGAAGACTGCCAATCCTACTTTACGGCCTGATAAGTCAAGTGCTGTTGGGAACACAACTTTGAAGCCCAGTGATGTTGTTACCACTACAGTGGAGAAATCATCAGCTGTTGTAAGTGCAACTGTGGAGTCCCATGTTGCCATCACTACTGCTCCTAAATCCGATGATATCAACAGTGAAACTATGAAGACCAGTGATTTCGCTGGTGCAGGTAAAACTGAGAAATCTATGGTAGTGACTGATTCGACTGCAGAGTCTTATGCTGCAAACAGTGTAGGTGTGAGTGCAGTTACTAGTAATAAGATCATGACAAGTGAAATCACTAGTACACCTGAGCAATCAAAAGCTGTGATCAGTTCAACCATCAATTCTGCAAATACAGCTTTGAGGTCCAATGTAGTTACTAGTACAATTATGAAAACTAATGAAGTCACCAGTACAAGCACGATAGTTCTCAGTAATTCAACAATGAGTTGTGATGGTGTTACCAGCCCTACTGAGAAGTCTACTGCAGTTACCAGTACTACTAAAGAGCCTGAAAATACCACTAATTTAATTGCTGAGTGTGATGATGTCACCAGTTCCACCGTAATGTCCAGTACCACAAGTGAGAAGGGCAACATAGTTGTCAGTGCTAATGTAATTTCAGATAGTATCAATAGTCCCAGTGCAATATTCAATGCTGACACTATTAACGTCGAGAAGTCGAGTGCTGATATGTCTGTCATGTCCAGTAGTGTAACGACTACAAATGCAGTCAATGAAGAAAGAAAGGATGGTGTTACAAAGGATTTGGATACCTCTGACCCTACTGTTCAAAGTTCTTTTACTAGTAATAATTTGGCTGTTTCAAGCAAGGACAATTCAGCAGAAAAAATCTCTGAGAAGCCTAGTGAAAGTATCTGTGAGAAAACAGATGAAGCGAGCCCAGTTGATCCTGATGAGATTGATATAATCTCTCAAAGAACTATTGAGAAATCATGTGACGAAAGTGCGATCAATTTAGACAAGAATGCACCATCTCCTCAAGAAAGGCCAAAAGAAATCTCAATTGACAAGGCCTCTCCAGATAATTTGCATTCAGCGTCAGTGGAAGCTAGTAAGGACGGGGTACATGAGCAAGAAAATGAAGAAAGGGTTGATTGTGAAACATCAAGAGAAGAACGTGTTGCAACATTCGAAAATAAATCTTCGATAACAGAATGTGAGGAGGAAAAGACAGTTGAAAATGTAGGTACAAATGTTACTTCAGGCGAAGAAAGTGATGTGCCAATAAAAGATAAAGATGGGAATATTGATGAAGAAGAGGATATGGTGGTCTGTGAGAAGAACATGAAATGTGTCGACGAGAAAGAACCACTTGCTGTGCAAAATGAAAAGGAAGTCCTATTAAGCAATATTTTTACTGACCTACAGAACTCTGATCGTGATTGTAAAGCCAAAGATAAGGAGATGTATGTGAACAGCATTCTTCAAAATGGCGAAAATGAAAGCGTGTCGAATGGTGAGTTTTCTAAAGGACCCTATGGATAAGTTGCTTGTAGTTAATACTGGTTAGAAAGTGGATTGATTCGGGTAGAAGTTGGTTGCATGATTTTGATAGGTAAGTAGGTGAGTGGGTTTGTAGGTGGTAGGTATGTACTAGTATATACAGTTCAGTACGTTTTTACACAACAAATTACTGGTCCGTCTTTTATGTCTGTACAGTTTGCGTGGTATAGCGTAGAAACAAATCTATTCTCAAAATATGTAGATACTGAAAAAACTGACACAGTAAATACGAATAAGAAAGAAATGTCAGAATATCGAGCAGAGTTTACCATTGGTGACGTTGTTTGGGCTCAAGCTCGTGGTCTGCCTTCCTGGCCGGGCAAGATCGTTGATGAACGAGACGTAGGAAGTGGCAAGGCTGACGTTGGCAAGGTAATTGTGCGCACGCACGCTTTATATCACTTGAGTCAGCAAAATGAATACATGCAATTACTTCATGTAGAAATGGGTGATGTGGTTCGGAGATCATACGTTCAGTCAAGTGGAAGTAGAGAAGTTGAAGACCTTGACAGATGGTCTAAAGACTTTGGATGACAAAGGCAGGAAACGAAAATACAGGTATTCTGTGATACTTTAGAAGCACCAGAAAAGACGTTAATTTCATTTGCGACGCGAAACTTCTAGTAAATAGATCAAAATGCCACTCATCAAACGAGTCAAAACGAGACTGACAATTTTTCAACGTTTTCATCTAACAGAAATTTACACCGGTTCCTTGTTCCTGTAAGTTAGGTTAGTTGAATTTGTATTTTGTCTCACCTTTACAGAGGCAAGAGGACAAGGATGGGTTTGGAAAAAGCGATTGGTGAAGCTTTAGAAGAATTAGACCAGGTAAACTTGATCATTTACGTATACAGTAGCGTGATCATTTTTATAATACCAGTATTTATACCCTATGGTCTTAAAAACTTGCCTGTATAGGAAACGTGTAACTTAAGTATATTCTTTCTTCTTCTATGTAGTAAACTCTTTTCTTCATATGTCTCATTGCAAGTATTTTTCTTCTATATTTATGTTTGATTTTTTAGAGGGAAAGATTAAGATCAAGGCAAGGTATAGCAAATACTTTTATAATGTCATATTCAACCAATCTCAAAACTGAAAATAGAGAGATATAAGCAGCATAAGGTTGTAAATTTTTCCTCCATTTTTCCAGGCCCAAAAGCGAAGAAGCGCAGGCTCTAGCACAAGAGACTAGCATGAGGCGATGCGATGGTTGTATTTTAACCAGATATTGTGCTTCAGTTGTCACTGGATTTCATTTGTGAGCATCCGCTGGTATTTTCAGCAAATGCAAACGTCAGTCGTGGAAGGCAAAAGTGGTAAAACTAAATCGTCTAGTCTTCGCTGAAACAATTAGTAAATAAGGGTATTTTATCTCTTCCCGGCGAGCCCGATTGCACGACGCCAGTGATGATATTCCGTTCATGTAGCTATTGATGTCATGCACCATAATCTAATTTGAATTGCTGTAGACGCATTCCCTTGGTGGGACTGCAAGAAATTTTGTTTGTATATACTTGTATCATAGTGTTTTATTATTTACTTTTATCTTGGAATATCGGCGGAGACACTTTGCGTGGTTATGATATGTAAATTTAGCCGTTTGTCGTATAGATGTATACTCATGAAGAATATTACAATAAATATGTAAACACGCAATGTTGTGTTTTATCATTTGCGAAATGACAAGATGCAATAATGCGTGCAATGTAGATATCCTGAGCGATTTACGATCAGATACGTTCAGACTCATACATGATCACCGATGCAACGCTCTAGATTGTCATTGATTATTTTAGGCGCTTGCGTGCTGCAACTTGTGCGGGGATCACGCCTCGTGCTGGTAAATCGTTTCATGGCCTCATTCACTGCGAAGCTTTAGGAATGATTCGAAAATGATTTGCTTTGTACATTCTAGAAAAGCTAGCGAGTGAAAGACCACTAACTGATATATCTCACGACATACGCAGTTGGAAGCTCGCAAGTAATATCACGCGAAACTTGTGCGATCAATTTGATTTGAATTTCATCATATTGCGTCATGTGTCTTTGTTGTTTGATTGCTTCTCTTATCCTGGAGACTGGTACAGAGAAGTACACAGTGCCTTCTGCTCTGAAATTTCTTCTGTTTCCTCAGAATCATATTGGTGGAAAATCTTAATTTTCATGTAAATTTTAACTAAAATGGCCAGTGCAGCTGTATTTTTACGTGGCTGGCGTCAAGCTCCAAAGGTAATGCGTTTATACGCTGTATTTTTTTGGTATATTACTCAACATTCCACGACTAACGTCTTGTGCATTCTGACTTTATTCCACTTTTTAGATTTCTGTCAAGCATTTTGCATCAATCTCTGCACGATCTCAATCCACAGCGGCTTCGGTATGGTGTTCTGCCATGTTAATTCTTAACATCTCTGTGTTCAAATTTAGCGTATTTAAACAATGTCAATGAATGACTAAATTTGAAAAAATTTATGATAATTATGGGGTCAACGATCATGGTGATGTAATATATTTTATGTAGTAAAATCAGTTGCCTCCTTTGTTTAAAAATTAAAACCTTTAGTATTTTGACATTGTGTGAAACACAAAAGTGTCATTTTATCAGTCAAAATTGCTGTAATCAGTGTGCCAGTTACATGATTCATGTACTGCAGTTGCAAACATTTTATACCATGAATATTTTTCACAATTTATACTAAAATGACCTGACCACTTTTAGTAATTATTTTGTTGTATTTAATATTTGTGTTCAAACTTTGTTTTATTTATTTAGAGTTTAAAAGATGTGATGAAAAATATTGTGCCGGAGAAACAAAAAGAAGTAGCTGAGTTCAGGAAGGAGCATGCAGATAAAATTGTTGGACAATACACAGTTGACCAGGTATAGTCATAATTCTCATTTGGAAGAATTGTTCTTCTGAATAGGCTACTATGTACAAAACAGTAATTAAGATGGACAATGCTATCTTCTCATATAACTTTCAGTTCTATTTCAAAGTTAACTAACTTTTCAGGTTTATGGAGGCATGCGTGGAATAATAGGCCTGGTCACTGAGACATCGTTGTTGGATCCTGAAGAGGTACATAGCAAAATGTTGGAAATTAAATCATGCCAAGAACATTGTTATGAAAACATTATTTCTCGCTAGTGTTTTGCCATGTTTCCCACTTGAGGAGGGAAAATATTAGGGAAACAGTGAGAAACATGAAATGTTTTTGAATTTGATAGGGAACGTTTTTGCTTCCAAGGAAGCAAATTTTCTTTCTGCAAGAACGTTTCCACGGGTGGGTTAACTGGGAAACTTTTGAGGAAGCATTGCGAATCCCAAATGTTTCCACAACGTTTCCTAATTTGTCCAGGGCGTTACATGAAGTACATTAATGAATTTTAAATGGGAACAGGAATTTTACTATTAATAATATGTTTAAGGGTATTCGGTTCAGAGGATACTCAATTCCCGAGTGTCAGAAGGTGTGTTTTTAAATTCTTTCGCACATGAACTTTATTGTGAGTATTTATGATGTAACAGCAAACACTTTACATAGGTATTTGTATTGTTGAAATGTTTCAGCTCTTGCCAACAGCTGAAGGTGGATCACAGCCATTGCCTGAGGCAATGTTCTGGTTGTTGATAACTGGACAAGTACCCACTGCTGAACAGGTAACCCTCAAGGAATACATAACTTACAATTAATAGTTTTGAAGACTGAACTTGAACATGCATATGTTGCGAGATTCACACAATTTTTCTGCACTGATTGGACAAATTAGGTTGCCATAAAACAGATGTAGCTAGTTGTGTTGAATTCAAAAAATTTTAAAACATCTTCTATTATTTTATGTTGAATATCAAGGCAAAATCTTTGTCTGAAGAGTGGGCTGCACGTGCTGATCTTCCTCCCCATGTGGTCCAACTATTGAATGATTTTCCTAGCGAGCTCCATCCTATGAGCCAGTTAAGTGCAGCAGTCACAGCTATGAACAGTGAAAGTCATTTTGTCAAGGCTTACAGTGACGGGGTGAAAAAAAGTGAATTTTGGGAGGTATTTATATTGCTAATACGTAATGTAGCTCTTGTATTCATATGCACGATGTTATTTCCAATGCAATTTGATTTTGAAAATTTCTCAATGTTGTCATGATCTGATTATCACACAAGCTCAGGAACAAACAAAAGCCATTGCCTTGAAGACACTGGCAAGCAGAACACTGATGATTCCACTCTACTTTGATTCAGTTCTGACAAATATTTGTCACGTTTCATTGTAAATATATTGCATTTTCAAAAAATTCTGGTAAAAGTCACATGCCATCATCATAGTTTAGAATGGTAAATTGCATGGTCCTTGATTCTGAATTTCCCATCATTTTTATACTTCATGTAGTATACATTTGAAGATGCGATGGATTTGATTGCAAAAATCCCAACAGTAGCAGCTGTGATCTATCGCAATGTCTACAGAGATGGAAAAGTTGCTCCAATTGATCCTCAAAATGATTGGTCAGGAAACTTGGCAACCATGCTTGGATTTGAGAGTCCAGAGTTTGCTGAAATGTTACGTATGTACCTTGCTATCCATGTCGATCACGAAGGAGGCAATGTAAGCGCACATTGCACACATCTTGTTGGAAGTGCTCTTTCTGATCCATATCTTTGCTTTGCTGCTGGCATGAATGGTCTGGCTGGACCTCTTCATGGCCTTGCTAATCAGGTAGGGAAGATCGTGGCAGATTGTTAATACATGTTATGGTACGGTCTTCTGATCTTTATTGACTTTGGACTGTCATACAGGACTGTCATGTACATGTTTACAGAGTGAGTGTTTTTAGGAAGTGTTAATTTGGGTGACTAAGTTGGTGGAAAGTTTAGGTCAAGATCCTAGTGCAGAAGAAGTGAAGGAATATTGTCTTGAAAGTCTCAAGTCTTCTGTAAGTGGTAACTTGTTTTATGTGTTTGAAGTACAGGTATCATCTGACCCTGTTAAGGATAACAATAGAGTCTGTCTCAAGCGGGATTTGAACTTGCAACTTCGAATTCTCAGTTCCTTGCTGTTGAGTTGAAATCAACAAGGATTGGTAGCAACAACGATTATTAACAATTTGTATCTACGTTGTTGGTAGGGGATTTTTAGATTAATGTTGAATCTAGTGTGTACTAAAACTGATATTTAAACTTCTTTGTCCACTGCAGGTCATCCCAGGATTCGGACATGCAGTTCTTCGTAAAACAGATCCACGATACTCGTGTCAGCGGGAGTTCTGTCTCCAACACATGCCAAATGATCCGTTATTTAAGGTGGTCAGTCAACTTTATGACATTGTGCCCAATGTGCTGCTCGAGCAGGGCAAAGCGAAGAATCCTTGGCCCAATGTTGATGCTCACAGTGGCGTTCTTTTAACGGTAAGTTTTAGCAAGGGAGTTGTTTCACTTGCATCAGCAGTTAAAAGTTTCTTCAAGCTTCATAGCATCCTACCAGAATGATACATCTTTTAGAAGTCTAGGACTGCACACAGGCTACCCCAAGTTGTGTTCCTAGTGATGGCCTCACCACTACAGGGATACAGTTTTGCTTTTTGACCTTTCAATAGTAAACCCGCGCCTGTTTTCCTGCACAGAGGTTTTGTAGAGCTTTTTTTGGGACTTAATGGCTACTGCGCCAATGAATAACCTCAATGGCTATATGGTCGGCAAAGATTTACTGGCCTGCGTTTCATGGTGTAAATCATATTCTTGGCATTCTTAGTTAATTTCTGTCCCAACCACCACCACCTTTAGTCCTTTTCATTGCTATGTTATTACACTCCTTCTGTGGTTTATTTGTAGCACTACGGTTTGAAAGAGATGAACTACTACACAGTTTTATTTGGCGTGTCTCGTGCTCTCGGTGTAATGGCATCTTTGGTGTGGGACAGGGCATTGGCCCTACCAATTGAACGACCCAAGAGTATTACCACTGAAGCACTCAAAGAAATGGTTACCAAGTAATAGACATACATAATCATGTCAAGGTATAGGGTGGTTTTATGACAGATGTGTAACATTCTAGTGTGCATTTGAAAGACAATTGCACAGACAATACAACATAAAACATCCTGTGATTCCGTCCCCTGAACCTGATTGGGCAATCTTAAAAAGCCTATAACGTTGAATAGAATGGTTGCATTTTGTTGTAGTATGCCTGTGTTGTTTGAAAACGTTTTCTTTTTGTAATTCAACATCAACAACTTGGAACTAACCAATTTTTTACTGATCGACTGACCATACTAGGTCAATTGTTTGTGAGTTGGTGTGTCCACTTGCGGTAAAAGTCCAGCTAAGCTGCTTTCCACATCTTATTAACTTTACAAGTGTTGAAGTATGATGATGACCTTGCCTACAGCACATGTGTTCTAATTAGTTTGCAATCGCTTGATGACAAAGTGGAGACACAACAGTTTGGTTTCAGTGTAAAAGTAATTTTAAAGTTGTTACTAGTACTGTTTCAACCATTCAGACAATGAATGTGTTTTTCATTCCATCTTTTGAGCAAGGTGTTGTGAAGAATGAAATTCACTGCTAAAATTACTACTGAGCTTTATAAAGTTACTAATTTTGACATTTGGCTGGCAAGCAAACTTTGGACCACTGCACAGGAGCTATGGCAAGCTGCAATGCAGCAATAGTCTGCAATGCACCAGAGCCATACTGCAGGAACAGAAAGAGAGACAATACAGTGCACTAGAGTATGCAATACACCATGGTCACATCAGAGATGGGCTGACAACACTAGATTGCTATAAATAGAGCTTTATCTAGAAATACCGCATTGTAGGTATGTGTCAGTACATTGAAGAACACCATTGCTGAGCAATGCAGAGAAAGACACTAAAGTTGCAAATGCAAGTAGAGTATATTATGCTCTAGAGTTACCACATTTCTCATTAGAGCTGGGCTCACCCTAGAGTCAAGTCTATCTTCATGAAGAGCAATTGTATACAAGGAACACAGTTGCCGAATGACTGGGAATGAGAGATTTCTTGAGCGCATGAGTCAAACCACCCCAGAGTCAGTTGCACCTCTCTAAACTTGCTTCATTTTAATTCAATGGTGATAAGTCAACAAATTATTAGTGAAGACGAAAGAAAATATTATTACATAGCAAAGCTAACTTTTATTGCCAAATTTATTAAGAAATGAAATGCAAAGCAAGTGTTTTAGCAGGAGAATGATTTAGCTCTGATATTTTCATACAACAGCTTTTGATAACCATGTTTTACATTTTCATTCTTTAGTCCATTTAGTCTGAGAAGATTCCTAGAATTTCAGAATCACGATATATATGATATTCCTATAAGACAAAAACCAAATTATGGCATAATGAACAAGGTACGATGATGCACTTGTAGTTAGTATTTTTTTTGTAACTGCTATACCTTTTCCTCAAGTTTAATCTTAGTGCCACCAAACTCAGGTAGCAAAACCTGATCACCCTCTTTTACACTGACTGGTACAACATTGCCATTCTAAAATTATAAAATTATCATGAGTTGATGGTAATGGGTTATTCATAATCAACTTGTACATCATCTACAAAGTACCAGTATAAAACCTTAATTTGACATGAATTAGCAAAATTAAACACCCGTGTAATTCCAATTCTCCAATTTTCTCCATGGGTATGAGAAACCTACATTATCTCTAGCACCAGGCCCAGCAGATACGACAGTTCCTTTAAGAATTTTGCCCAATCCTTGCTCTGGTAGAATTACTCCACCCTTTGTCGTCTACAAGAAAAAATAAGCACACTCATGTCTCTGTAGCTGTTTGCATTCTAAATGGAATTTAGAGAAATTTATTAACAAAAGTTGAAATGAGTGAAGCTATGAATAGTACTTACTGTTTCTGGCAAAAGTTTCTCCACAATGACTCTATCAAGCAATGGTTTTAACTTTCTGATACTTGCAGCCTTTATAAAATACACAGTACTTAGACTACTGCACTAAATTATCATAGTGTGTGGCTTTGATCAACCATGGTGAGTTGGATATGACTACTGTTTGGTGTGACCTGAGTAGCATAGCCAACCCACTTAGCTCAGTTAGCTGTTCACAAATCCCCCAGATGGAAGATCACCCTCTTCCAACACAAAAGTAGGTGAGGGTCAGGTGCTAAAGTTGTTGCAGTTCAAATCTAAACAGTTTTTCAGGACAACTTTTATACACTTATAGATCAGTGAGCAGTACTCGCCAATGAAGTTGTGATTTTCCTGATTTATATACATCTATATTTTAGAGTAAATTTAACAACTTCTCCTCACTATCAAATAGTAGTCACTAGTATTGTAGATATTGCATGTTAAGCAACTAAGATTAAGATAATTTTGCGTCAAATGTAATGAAATGTCTCACCATTTTTGAAAAAGTATACTTCCAACACACGTGCGTTTTGAAGTGCGCAAGTGGACCAAATCAAGGAAATTCCGTAACTCTTGCGTAATGCTTTGTGACCACCATCACTAAATAACATCAGCGGCAAGTAGAGACAACTGAACAAAAATGGTCTTCTTCGATTGATTCAGATATGAAAGAATAATTTAAAATCAAGGGATGATGAATAAATTAAAAATCAAGATTTTTTAATAATGATGCCTTTTGTACACTATCAAAGATATCTCCTTTTGACATGGCTATATTCATACACTGTTTTCCAACACGAAAATAAGAACACTTACTTTTAGTACACAAGAGCGTGCAAATTAGCCTTGACCATTACGATAATAATAGTCAGAAAAGTAAGATTTAAAACAAAAACTACTTATCGCGAATAATTTTGGTGTATGGGATTTACAACATTGCGTAAGAGTATTAGTGCGCATGCTCTGATGAGTGCCTGATGCAAATTGTTTCGAGGTTGCAACAACACGTGCTCCTTTCAGTTGTGCTCTGCGCTTTGGTGCCTGGGAAAAAATTGTCATATTTTTTCTTCGTTATTTTATGATTTATATTGCTTCAAGTATAGGTATGTACAAGTGCTAGATAGTTGTCATAACTATGTTCTGGAAATCGCGTAATATAATCAATTATTGATTAGCCAGTTGTGAGGTGCCTGACTCCTATCGCATGTGCCTTGTTGCTTCATCGTATTAAATATTTTTCAGTTGCATGTATAAGTGTATCGCCAAAATTGGATCAGTTTTCAGTAGTTGCGCTAAACATTAATGGATATCTCTGAATAAAACTATTGTATGTGTATAAAAATTTCTTGACGTACTAGTTTTGTTGTATGAACTACTTGCTGCGTTTAATAGTGTGCTTGCTTTGTTCCACTTCAAACTATTATCTTTTGATGTTGAACATGCAATGTCTCATTTATTTCATTAGTTTGAATTGCATCATCCAACCTTCCAACCCATTTTACTGCTGTTTGGCAAATGCTGATTTTGTTAGCAAACTTGTTTTATTCAACTTATTGATTAATGCACCATACTGTGCCTACTTTTTTTTCTAATTCCAAATGATTTTACTAATCAAGACGAAACTCTTGCCACTCAAACACCTGTCAGTCCAGTTCTCTTGTTTGCCTATTGGATGGCTATAGGCCCCCATGCACCTACTTTTGTGGTACTGTTGGTGGCTTATAAAGCTGGTTGGTTGCAAATGTGATGAAATGACCACTGCGCTGAGTATATTTACTCTGCTTTTTGTAGAATGTATCGTCTCCCCAATCTCTTGCGTACAACCAAAGCTGCGAAACGGGTGTTGAGCCTACAGTTTGCTGCCAGCCTGAATACTTCAAGTAGGTGCAATGCGAAGGAGCTAAAATTTGGTCGAGATGGAAGATCTGAGATGTTGAAAGGTGTTGATATTTTAGCAGAGGCAGTCGCTGCTACTCTTGGTCCCAAGGTGAGATGACCATTACCAATTCTGACTGGTTGATTTTCTAGGATATGCACAGTAAAGTGTAAAGTGTATTGAATTATGATGAATCATAAATATATTCAGGGTCGAAATGTGATAATTGAGCAATCATTTGGTGGGCCAAAAATAACCAAGGATGGTGTGACAGTTGCTAAAGCAATTGATCTGGCCGACAAATTTCAAAATCTTGGAGCTAGGTTAGTTCAAGATGTAGCAAACAACACAAATGAAGAAGCTGGAGATGGTACAACAACAGCAACCATTCTTGCTAAATATATTGCTAAAGAAGGTTTTGAGAAAGTTTCCAGGGGAGCTAATCCGCAAGAAGTACGACGAGGTAATGAACAACGAACTCTCCTCAGCTTCATAAATTATGCCTTTTTTTTACCTCAGATTCATTGAGCACTCAGCCATGTTGTAAGTTTTATTCATTACAAGGCTAGCATTTGTCATTTCTTTTAATGAGCACTTTTTGTTTGATTACTATAGGAGTAATTCTAGCAGCTGAACATGTAGTGAACCATTTAAAAGAAATGTCAAAACAAGTGACTACACCAGAAGAAATAGCTCAGGTTTGGGCTAGAGTACATAGTAGTTATGTCCAAAGTGACTTGTTTATTCCTTGCAGTTATTGAAGTTATTTGAAGACTTTAACCTATGAACATGCAGGTTGCAACCATATCAGCAAATGGAGACAGAAGTGTTGGAGATCTTATATCATCAGCCATGAAAAAGGTTGGAAAAAATGGAGTGATTACTGTCAAGGTATATTCTTACTTTTCTGAAAAAAGAGAATGCCCACCAATTTCTGATAGATTCAGGCATAATATTACCAATTTATGTTTGTGTTCTGAATAATTACTCCATCATTTGTTTGCAGGTACAGTAGTGTGTGAACTAGACTATCTTATATTTTCTGATTCTTTATAGGATGGTAAAACTCTTCAAGATGAGTTAGAACTAATTGAAGGTTTGAAGTTTGACCGTGGTTACATTTCACCATATTTCATCAACACCACAAAAGGTTGGTTGAAAGTGTTGTTTTTTTTCCCAAATATCATGTTATCTAAATTATCAATTCAAAACGTTTTGTGATTACCAAAGGTCAAAAAGTTGAGTACCAAGATGCATTGTTACTGTTATGCCAGAAAAAGATTTCTACTATTCAACAAATTGTTCCTGCCTTGGAGTTAGCTAACACTTCACGCAAACCTCTTATTATAATTGCTGAAGATATTGAGGGAGAAGCATTAAGTACTTTGGTCATAAATAGGTGAGAAAAAGTCCCAGCTTTGATTTCATATAAGTTCATATTAATGTGATTTATTTCGATGGATGAAAGTAATGAACATCAGTGCAAAAGATTGCAGATTGGAATTCCAATTTCAATTTCATTGACCAAAGATGTTTGCATAACTTTCACCAGGTTAAAAATCGGTCTACAAGTTGCTGCAGTAAAAGCTCCTGGATTTGGTGATAACCGAAAAAACATGCTTCAGGACATGGCAATTGCTACTGGAGGAATGGTTTGTGTAGTAAACTGTACCAATTTTATCATGTATCTCTCAATTGTAATATTCTTTTTCATAATTTGCGTTCTTTTATCCAATTTGCTTCTGCGAAAGAACAGGAACCATGAGTTGAGAGGTTTTGCTTTATTGTCTACTAATGTAACATCAGTAAATCTGTCTTTCTCTACGGCAGCTGGTACACTTTATATGAAAATGTTTCCTAGGTGTTTGGTGATGACGCTTTGGACACAAAAATTGAAGACATAAAACTTCAAGATTTCGGTGAAGTTGGTGAGATCTCAATAACTAAAGACGATTGTCTATTACTGAAAGGCAAAGGGCACCAAGATGATATTGAGGCAAGATGCCAACAGATCCGCGATGAAGTTGAAGACACGACTTCGGAATATGAGAAAGAAAAATTAAATGAACGATTGGCAAAACTGTCAGATGGTGTTGCTATTTTGAAGGTGTGTACAGTCAGTGTATGTTAAAGGTGGGGCTGAAAAACTTACAAACTTCTGCATGATGAAGAGATTGGTAATAACAGCTTCATATCCAATCCCTGGAGCATCTTGTTGAAATTTAAATGAAATTTGCGTCTAGCTATTACACTTTCATCACAGTTCAAATATTTCAAGTTTTCCGACGTCGCAAGGTATATTTTTACTGATAAAGTTACAACAGTTCCTAAACTTCGACTTTTGCTATCATTTCAGGTGGGAGGCTCCAGTGAAGTGGAAGTTAACGAGAAGAAGGATCGAGTGACTGATGCTCTGAACGCAACTCGTGCTGCTGTGGAAGAAGGAATAGTTCCAGGGGGTGGGGTTGCTCTTTTGAGATGCATCAAACAGCTGGATGGTGTAGAGACTACAAATGAAGATCAGAAAATTGGTGTGGGTATTGTGACGAGAGCTATGCGCATGCCTTGTCAGATTATTGCTGAAAATGCCGGAGTCGAGTCTACGTTGGTCGTTGAGAAGGTACTTGTCCAATCGGCGCGCTGTTTTGAATAGTTCAAAATGTCGACTTTAGTGCGCGCTGTCTTGACTTTAGCCGAAGTGACATACTGAATTAGACAACAACGTTCTCATTGCTAACTTTTTTGCTACCTTGTAGTTAGCTCTGGAAACGAGGTTGAGTCGTACAATAAACGGTTTTTAAGGCAATGTAAAGCCCTGTAGCGGGTTGTTTAGTGAGGTGTATGTAAACAGTTAAGTAAATGAAACAGGATAATTTATACTAATTGAAATTTATTAATGTTTTTGTTGTTAGGTCCTAACTCTTGATCATAATATGGGTTATGATGCAGCGAATGATGCGTATGTAGATATGATGCAAACTGGTATCATAGATCCAACCAAAGTTGTTCGTACCGCCATAACTGACGCCGCTGGTGTCGCGTCCTTGCTTACTACCGCTGAGGTCACTATTGTTGAAGCGCCCAAAGAAGAGGCTCCTATGCCGATGCCAGGGGGAATGGGAGGCATGGGCGGAATGGGTGGAATGGGAGGAATGATGTGAAGACAATAACTTGGATCAAAACGTTGGCTTCTAGAGATATCTGCTTTAACTTAACAATGCTCTGTACGCTCCAATTTAAGCTAACTTCAGTTGCAGCACAAGTAAATCTATTTTTATGAATCTCCCAAGAGAAGGACTGTCCATCAAGAGCATAATTAAAGAAACGATATTGGTTTCTTAAACATTTGTAATTTCACTTGATGTCCCAGTTCTTTTACACAGTTTAATCAAGATAAGTATAAGCTGAAATGTCTTGCACTCCTTTGTGCTCGCACCGGTGTTCACTGTTCCAGCAGTGGTCTCAACTTCTCAGGGAGGGCAGGTGTGTGCAGGTGTGTACCATTAAGAGAAAGGAATACTTCATGTCACTCATTGTGTAAGTACTCTGCGGCGCGATGTTGAGATTCGGTGCTGGGAAGGTAACCAGAAAGTTTAAATTATATCATTTTTGTCTATTGTCAAAATCTTGAGCTTTGAATACATTTGTAACTTTAGGCTTTCACTAGACAAGTGTTCACAGTAGTAGTTCGAAGTACGCGTCACCAACCAGTTGCAACTAGATGTGCGAGCGCCTGGAATGGAAATGAAGTTTTGGAAAATGACGACCCTGAAATGTATGCTCTTATACGTCAAGAGAAAGAAAGACAGAGAAACGGTTTAGAACTTATTGCTTCTGAGGTACGTTTAAAATAATAGTTGTACTTTATAATGTGATTACCTATTTATTTTCTCTGCTAAATATGAGTAAAGTGTGTGTAATATGTGTGCAGACAGGATCAAATTTGAATAATACGTATACAATGTTTTGTTGCTATAAAAATTGTTCAGAATTTTTCTTGAAGGCTATGTTAGAACAAAGATATTTCTGGATTCAATGTGCTGTATTGCTATGTTGGAAGATAAGAAAAGAGTCTTTAAGGATGCAGATATTAATATATAAGCTTCCTCTTTGCAAATTTTGTAACCTTGGTTTCATTACTAATCCTCTTAATTAAGTGCAAGGGTTAGAAATTCCCTTGACGAGTAAAGTCATCCCATGTTAGACAAACTAAATCAAGAAAGTGCTGTTCAGTGCTATATGTTGCTCTGTCTTTTAATAGATCTATTGTTATTTCATAAAGTGTTTATATGTTTTAGAATTTCTGCAGTAGAGCTGCTTTAGAGGCTTTAGGCTCTTGTCTGAATAACAAATATTCAGAAGGATATCCTGGTCAAAGGTATTTTACTGATGTGGGGTGTGCATTGTCAATCAATAAGTTTGTAAACAACGTTACTGGCAATTTGTTTTGGAGCATGATAAGACAGCACTAAAGTTATGATATTAGTGCAGTAGGTGATTGTGAAAGAATACAGTTTAGTTTCTCATAGCATAGTGATTAAACTTGCTATTTAGATACTATGGTGGGAACATGTATATTGACAAGATTGAACAGTTGGTGCAGGAGCGAGCTTTGAAGGCTTTTCGTCTGGATCCTGAGAAATGGGGAGTGAATGTGCAACCGTATTCTGGTACATACTACGAATATTTAACTGAGAGTAACTAGCAAATCTTGCGTTGTGATTGATATCCACAAATCATGTGACTGAGAGATCACCCACATCTTGAATTATTTGCTTTGATAAAATTTAGACATGATACCCATGCTAAATATTGTTGCAGATATGTTAGTTTTGTGTATATTTCAGGTTCTCCTGCCAATTTTGCAATCTACACTGGTTTACTTGACCCTCATGATCGTATAATGGGACAAGATCTTCCACATGGTGGACAGTACGTTATTTAGTGGAAGTGCTTTAGCCAAAATTCATCTGGCATTAGACAGAGTAAAATAAGTATGTCAGACTCGTTAGGGTGTAGTGTCGTTTTATGGGATAAGATGCAAAGGTCTTCCTTTGATGATCAAAGTCATCTGATGTTGAATATAGTAAAATAACAATTGAACAGTGGAATATTTATCACTGATATTATTTTCTCGAAAAACAAAATTGGCACATTAGGACACATTGCTACTCAATGGATTTAAGCACTTGAACAAACTTCATAAAAATGAGATTAGGGAAAGTAAGTGTATTTCTGTTTTTACAGCTTAACTCATGGTTTTATGACCGACAAGAAAAGAATATCTGCTACATCTATCTACTTTGAATCAATGCCTTATCGCTTAAATGTATGTGGGTTTTATTTCAAAAGTTGGCAACTTTTATCTTTTGCAATATTATTACACATGAAGTATCATGTAAGTCGCTGTGAATAATGGACATCATGTAATTTTCAAATGTTTATTGTTTTAGGTGGAAACTGGTTACATTGACTATGATAAACTTGAAGAGACAGCCAGATTGTTTCGTCCAAAAATTATTATTGCTGGAGCAAGTGCTTATTCTAGACTCATTGACTACAAGAGAATGAGAGAGGTTCATACTTGGATAATATGCATAATTTCATAACCTGATATACTCTGAACTGACTATGTATTATGTGTATTGTAGATATGTGATCAAGTTGGTGCTGTTTTGATGTCTGACATTGCACACATCAGTGGTTTGATTGCAGCTGAGGTGACATTTATAGTTTCTGTTTACATGACATGCTGATACATGTTTGGACACAAAAAAGAATATACCAAAACCATAGGAAGAAATGGGATATCATAAGCAATCCAATGATGCTGAAATATCAAACGCTGAAATTTTGCCCAAATGAAACTTTTTTTTTGTTTTTCAGTAAAAATTTTATTAAACTATTAAATTACTAGGTAATTCCCAGTCCTTTTGAACACTCGCACATTATCTCGTCCACAACTCACAAGACCTTACGTGGTGCAAGGTTTGTCTTTAATACGCAATGATTCATGGGTAGGAACTTCCCTGAGTAACTTTCCTTACCATTGTTTTGGCAGGTCCAAAGTGTATTATGACACTGCACATATACAGGCATTTACCCCTAGCATCTTTAATTTACTTTATAGATCTGGTATTATTTTCTATCGTGTTGGAGAGAAAAGCACAAACAAAAAAACTGGGAAAAGTATCTTTTTTATTCGAAAGCACTGATTCAAAACGGAAATTTGCTGGCGGAGGAAGCTTGTTTTTTCCATGATTTTTCCTTAATCCTAGCTCAAGAGATCATGTATAACTTCAAGGAAAAGATAGATTTTGCAGTTTTCCCATCTCTACAAGGTGGCCCTCATAACCATGCTATTGCTGGTGTTGGAGTTGCATTAAAACAGGTGGGGAGCAACAAGGGTGATGTCACTGGATATGAGGATGACATCACTGTTTGGTGCATCTTGTATAAATGATTTCATTCATTGTCCTTCTTCATTTCACTTTATTTGCAATTTCCACTTCACTTTTCTGTCAAAAAAAGTAAGGTTGATATCTGAATGTTGGTGGGAACTGACTTTAGGATTCTTCATTTTGTACGTGACATACTGACTTTTGTCATTCAGGTTAGCGACAGAAACTAAATATAAGAATGTTTTGCAACTTCTGTTTAGGCATTGGAGCCATCGTTTCGAGATTACCAGTCTCAAGTGTTGAAAAATTCCAAAGCAATGGCGCAATCGTTGTTGGATCATGGCTATGACTTAGTGTCTGGTATGTTTCGCACTTTACAGCAAAATCGTTGATGAGTATACTTTGTGCATGTATTTTTTAATCAATTCATTTGCGATGATGCTTTATAACGTCCGTCAAGCATTGATGTTTCTTTAAGGTGGCACAGACAATCATCTTGTCCTAGTTGACCTAAAATCCAAGGTAAAGTGTGTTATTTTAGTTGAATGGTTTCAAAAACGCTTTCCTCTTAATAACCGTATCGTATCATGATGTAACGTAAATTGGAGCTTTATCTTTTGTTTCGAAGAACATTGGCTTTGCTCTTTCATGACTCATGAAGCAGGATAAACGAAATGTTTATTTATAAAAGGAGGCTTTGTTGTAGTTGTTTTGTTATTTTGTACTAGAATACTTTTATCGTTTAGTCGAGAAGGGAAGAGTGCATTTATAGTCTCTGAATTATTCGCTCTCTACCAGGGTATAGATGGAGCACGTGTAGAACGTGTGTTAGAACTTGCTTCAATTACAACGAACAAAAATACATGTCCTGGTGACAAGAGTGCTTTGGTACCTGGAGGATTACGCTTAGGTACATACTAAATTATATGTATTATCAAAAAAACAAACAATTTGCTTGCACTTTTATGCATGAAAGTCAAGAAGTTTGCAAACAACGTAACCTTCACTTTGCCAACCTCGTTCTCGTGGCTAGGGGCCGAGTTAATCCAGCAAACGTCCTCCAGTGATAACAATATATGCTTTTCTCTTGATTTGAATTTTAAATTGATTCAATTATTTGCAGGCGCTCCAGCATTGACTTCGCGAGATTTCAAGGAGAAAGATTTTGTTCAGGTTGTCGAATTTTTGGATCAGGGTGTGAAAATTGCTGTTGAAGCCCAAGAAATCACGGGTAAGAGGTGGCGATAGGAGTTCGTAGCTATAGCAAATGGTCATGCAATGCTAATGCAAGTATTTGTGGAACCACAACATTGTAGTAAAGATTTGAATATAAGAAATACATATTCAAATCTTGCATGACATGATCAGTTCCTTTTCTTGCGACGTTAAGGTGTTGCATGCTGCGCATCTGGTTAATGCTTGCATGCCTTTCTTCAAACCTAATTGCTATTTAAACCTAAAACTGATTGCTGCTAAGAGTTCGTCATTTATTTGAAGGAACGTCTCTGCCAGATTTTCGAGCTCATCTTGAAGACGAAAACTCAACAAAAGAAAAAATAAGTGAACTGAAGAAAGCAGTGGAGAATTTCGCTAAAGAATTTCCTTTGCCAGGTTTTGATAAAACATAGTAGGCAGGCATCATGATATGGATAAATTTTTTGAAATATTTTGTGAAAATTTATATAAATTTATCACCAGGTGATATATATTTTTGCTATGACTTCAAACTTGCGCATAATCCGTGCATTGTTCGGACAATATAGGTTTCTCGACAACGGATAGACTTAGATGGGTTAGAAACTCTATCAAAATGCGATAACCCTCATCTATGTTATTATTAGGTTACGTTTACGCAAATATGTGATCACTATCTCACCTCACATGAGTATTGCTTTCTAGTCAAACCAACCAACACTTACGAATGGGGGTTGGAGCAAAACATTAGCTACATGAGTTGGCTACTAATAACAAAGATGTTGCGTGTCATTGAATTTTAATTGGAGTTTCCATACCATCTGAGTCTATTAGTGCGGTTTGCCGAGGCGATCAATAAATAATTTACGACGCTGTCTTTAACCAAGAATATATTCATTACCCCTGGGTTGATTATATACATCATCTCACGCAAGATCTCAAGTGACACCATCATATAACAAACAATAGGATGTCACCACCACAGGCAGGCCGGGCATGTCATTATCTTTGCGCATAGTGCTAACCGAGGCAAATTATAAACGAGCAATTAACTCTTGCTAAATGACTGTACACAAGTTTACAATCTTAATGAGCTATGAATTTAATCCCTATACCACGCGGTCGTCATTAACTTGTGATTAATTACATGATGGCATGAGAGTCACAAGCAGTGGTCACAAGTTCTTATACGCGATCTATTTGTTCCACTGATCTATATGCTGCTGTAATTGAAATCGAAGGCTTTATCCTACAATTGAGCTTCTCGAAATGTCGAAAGCTCTTGTTGAGAACGTGAATTATTATGACAAAGCGTGCGTCATGGTTTCCCTTAGTAGCATGAAAGTATTTTTAGATGACGTACTGTCGGTAGTGATAGTCTAGCTTATCAAAAAGAGGTGACCTTTACATTTATTGCGCGCTCAGAGATTTTTTGATTATGGACGGACGCGTGCATCACGTTCATCACAAAGCGATATGATGTTGCTCTGATAGTTTGAGAAACTTTACATCACTGCTTTCGTTATACTGTGGTCTGATGGCTCTCACGTTCAGACTCATCAATCTCCGGTAGTTCTTTTCAGGTGCACTCTGCCGGAAGTTAGTGAAGGATAACGTGGGTGACAGGTTTGTTTCGGTTGGTTGAGTATCTTCGTGGGTTTTCCCGACAAGGTGAAGAACAACAGCAGCTGATCATTTGACGTCATTCAACATTACATGTTGGTGAGGAGGAAATATGGCTGCGTTTTTTAGATACTCGTGCTTATGGACACACTGTGGTAAGAACTGTTCATCATTGCTCGATCTTATTGACCACATTGAAGCTGTGCATATTGAGAAAGATCCACGAATACTTGAAAAACAAGAAGCATCACAACCCGCTGCCGTTCCGCTATCTTATGTAAACTGCTTCTTCTCCGAGGCGACTAGAAGCGCTCATCGGAAGATCAGGGAAACGGACAGTGACTTTGATCTTGATTATATTCCGAAGAAAAAGAAAAGTATGTACAGCTCATGTTTGACGACGCCAGAAACCTCAGAAAACGGTGATGATGATGGAAACATGAGCGATAATAGTGACGATTCGTGGACGACGTCGGACGGCTTGACAAGTGAACTCATTCTAAATTCTGTAACGATGGAAGACGGTGACTCGAAGAGGTACATCTGCCCTGTCAAAGGATGCGGGAAAAAGTACAAGAATGCGAATGGGATTAAATATCACGCTAAAAATGGCCATTGTAAAGATGGCAAGACAAAGAAACCGCACAAGTGCCACTGTGGGAAGAGTTATAAGAATCAGAGTGGACTAAGACATCATATTGCTACAAGGCATGGTAGTAGTACGAACATCACCGAGACACATGGCATTGAGTTATATGTATAAGACGGGAGATTTTATTGCGTATTGCAGGCATCTCATAACGATGTGACCCCGGTTTCAGCTGCAGAGCGCGATACGATTGTTGAATTATTTAAGAGACACAGCTGTTGGCCGCCATCATTTTACATATCGCGAGCGTTCCTCGACGACATTTTAGCGAAGATGTGGTTGCGCCGATAAGACAATATCTCTTTCAGGCGGCTTTAGTTGCGGTGTCATTGCGTAAAGAACTGAGGTTAACAAAGGTTATGTTCTTTTGCAATCTAAGTGTTGAAGTTATTACTTGCGGTGATGAGGTATTGTGTGAAGACTTGTTCGCGACATGACGAAGGACGCCAATTCGCCAAACTTCAACCTTAAATTTAGTACTAACTGCGCTTGGACAAATGACCTTGATACAAAGTCATTTTCCTGTCGGTTATTAGAAACGCATCAAGTACCGTAATTCCCTGGCCAGCTTAGGGCATCAGATGTGGGGGTCTGATGTGCACCAATGCTTACTTTGTTACCATGGTGAATGTTCTAGTGCTGATCGCTAAGCCCTCCTGACTAAGCTGTTTGCTGCATTTGCATCAATTCATTATTGCATTTCCTTAGTGACATTGTTTTAATATGCAATTAGAATGTTGAATGTTCCAAATGCTCCTAATTGGAATGCCTTGCCTTTGGACTGATTTTTAAATTCAATTTACAAAACAGCAAAGGGCTTGGCTACCTTTGAGAAGAAAATATATTTGTGTTTTGAATAAGAAATTGCTGGAAAACATACATCATTTAGGTCATCATTTTTAGCCAGCTGGGGTGTGTTGCCATATGATTACGTGGTTGAATCTGCAGTTCCTCTTGTACTGAGCAGAATTGCCCTTGCCTGCTAAATTTGTCGTTGCAACATATCTGTCTGTTGGCCACCTTTTGGAATATTTATTAGTAAGCAAAAATATGGAATTCTTAGATTAGACTATGTTTAAGATAAGAAGTAGAACTAAATTATGTATTTATTAAAATTATATTGCGTGTTATGAATTAAATTATGGGATGGGGAGATGTAGAATAACGTTTTGTAAATTGTACAATAGTGTAGAACTATGAAGACTGAAAAACATAATTATAAACTATAGAGCGATAGATGTATTATAACTAATGAACTTTTAGTGAAGGTGATAGTGAAGGTGATAAAAACAAGACATTTAATTGGTTTTGAAATTGTTTTCGCGTAAGTTGTGCGTCTTGGTATCGAGGTGTACCACTTTATGTAACCAGTCTAGAAAACAACTTTTCCGAACGCATAGCCTGCATCTGTGAGCCTGCATGAGTATGTGAAGCACTTTGAAGTATTGAACCCGCCCGCGCGTGGATGGCCAGGAACTAGGCTTGAACACGCGTACGTACTACTCTGCGCACTTCCGCCTTGATCATTCATGCATCTTCCCCACCCTTGATATTGCGCGATTCTTTTACTCCGATGACGTATCAAGGCTCACGAAAGAAGACAAATCAAATCACTCTGTTCTCCCTGGACGTTGTTCATTTTATTTCTGCGTTTATTAACATTTATAGCCACAGTTTTAGCTGGCATTCTTCTATTTTGAAGGCAAAGAAGCTGACGATAGATTCAAAGTCTTCCTGTTGTTTGACAAGTAAATAGTTCATTGATTTTCAAATATTTCGAACAGGCACAATTGTGTGAAACAACTGGAGCTGTGGATCGGAAAAACACTGGTGAGTATTTTGTACACACAGCAATTCGTCGCCAACATAAAATACTGGTGTTGATGTCTTTGATATCCACTGTAGTTCTGATTTACTTTTTACATTTTACAGGTCAGTATTTATATACATTCGTCATTTATTGTCCAACATACTTCTTGTATAACTCGTGCCACATGTATATATGCAAGAGCATGATGAATTGATGTTTATGTTTCCTTTACAGGTTTTTATGACCGCTCTTCTTACGCAGTATCAGTGTTGAAAGAAATTCATTGAGATCAAAAGGAATTAGAAGTTATCGGGAAGTGAGACAATTAAATATTGGGCATATAGACGTCGCTCACCTTGCTAGCGTACTCCTGTGTTTAGCTTTAAAATTCGTCGCGATTCATAGCTGTTTAAAAGGTAATAGGAGAATTGTCATGAATGGCTGTGTCTGTGTTCATGGTCAAGACGTATTAAACAAAAACCCATTATTTCCAATGGCCGAGAAATTGAATAATGCCATATCTATTCCCAATGGCGATGATTCTTCAAGTAGAGACGAAATGTTTTCTGTAAGGTCAAGAATTTTAAAGACACCCCCAAAGAAACCAAAGAACACTAACACATCAGTGTGTAATGGAGACTTGGACAATTATATTGGAGAAGAAATAAGTGGTGTTTATTTTGCCAGAAAACTTGATGAAGAAGAACAAAGAATATCGAAATTATGTTTTTCAGTTCAACTGCAAATGTGGGAAAACAGCCCCCCTGAAGAAGGTATTGGTGTGATTGTTGCTAAGAAGTCTAAGATTTGCAATGCAATAGCTTGTTGTTTCAATATTTGTTAAATGTCATTTGACTAAGTTTGCATTTTTCCAGCATTTTTTGAACAATATTTATAAGGCATAAACCCAGTCTGGCTATTAAAAATACACTGTTTAAAATTCCTGACAAGCATTAATAAATCAACTTTTTAGAGGGCAAAGAGTCCAGCAGCACTCCCTTTTTTTAACTTTACTCTGCTTAACACCAAATGATTGCACTTGTCAGATGATTTTGCTTGTGAAGGCCAGACTGTTTCCTTTGCATCTCTATCAATTAAATAAGTATGATACGTCTGGTAAAAACAGAGTGACGCATTGAGTTTCATTGCCATGTAACAGGGAAATGTTTGAAAGGATTTCATGGTCAATAAACTTTTCTACAATTTCAAGCTTAGTTCCATAAAGTTGCAAAATTTGTTATCCTTCTATGCATCTAATTTGATTGATTTTGTGAGCTAATAACATTGAACGCTTGAATTTTTAAGCCAACTTTAATTGTTCTTGCTCAATGTATTCCAGTCACTTGGCATGAAATTAGGAATTTTTAGTAATAAATTTTGCTACTCATGGCAACTGCTAATTGTTTAAAGGATTGGCCTTCCTATGTAATATCTATTGCTACAAGTGTTCACTGCAAATGAAGTACATCAGACGTCTTTGTTGTGTGAACTATTTAGCTTCCTGGTCTGCCCATCTTTTGATAGATAATTTGTAATTGAATATGTTAGTAAATATATATTTTTCTCTTCATGCAGTGAAGGGAAAGATACGAGCTGCAAGTGGAAAAGCTAGACTTCTGACATCAAGCAAATTTAAACAGTTTAAAGATTTATGTGATTTAAATGCAGTATGTAATGATCTATGTTGATATTAACAAATCTAGCTCACTATCTTTCTAAACTAGAATGAGTTTGGTTTATTATTCAGTTGAACCAGTCTTGTCAAAAGCCTAAACTTACTAAAGTATTGGATTTCTTTTTCTAAAGGGCTTAATAGAGTCTGCAGATGCTAAAATACCAACTAAATCTGATTTAGAAGGTTTTTGGGATCTTGTTATGCTGCAGGTTGGTTATAAATACAAAAAGCAGATTGGAAAATTCTTTCATGGTCAAATTGATTAGATATTAAGTGTATTTTTTCATGATACTAAACCTTGAGTTCACCTTAGGTTGTAGATGTTGATTCTCATTTTGCGAAGATCGAAAGATTACGAAAAAATGGTTGGATAGATCCAGAACCTGAAGTTGACCTCATAAAGGTATGAAAGGATTTCAACTTGTGACCAGTGAGTTTGTACAGTTTTGAAGCTTTACAACCCTTTGTAATTGTCTATACTCAATGCTTGTTATAAGCAACATGTATAATCTAAACATGCGCGTGACTCGCCAGTTCTATTCAAGTAAACTCGTTTATATTTGTCTACAGAGATGCATTTTCATTTTAATAATAAGTTGTGTTCCATATAGACACCAAAAAGTCCCACGCTGAAAGAGGGCAAAAATTCTGGGAGGAAAAAGAGTTCACAAACGAAAGGAAACTCCGCAGCGAAAGAAGATGAAGCAAAGAAAAGAAAAGAAGCGAGAAAACGCTTGGCGGAGGCTAAGAAAGCAGCGAGGAGAAGACTGGTACAAAATCATTCCAAGGATGACGATGATGTCATTATCTGCTCTCCTCCAACAAGGAAATCTGAATCGTAAGCTTGCTATGTCCAAATAACGTCTTGCTTTACATGAATAAGTGCGGTTGATGTATTTATCATGGTTCAATGGGATATTGAGTTAGCACAGTTTAGCTTTAAAACGAAAAAAGTCAGAAGTGCGGTCAAGATCTGCTCAACTTGTGCTTCAAGAATGATATAGCTAATATTTCTGCAGGAATCTGCTATGGTAACTCACAGGTAACTGTACCAAGTCGATTCCCATCTGGCTACTTATCTATATGTGCCATGACGGAGATAATTTTAGTGTTTTTTGTGTTTATATTTTCAACGAGTGCTTTGAGATAATAATATTATATGGTACACTGAGCTAAACCTTGAGTGAAAAATAAAATTCAGTGGCGCTCTTTGGAATATGAAGATGAGTTATAAGAAACAGATTTGTGGCAATAAGCTCGAACTTTACTAAGGCGCACGTTGACAAAAATTAAAGTCTGTTAGATATCTATGTACAGAATTTAGAAGTTTTAAATTTTATTATATGAACGTTTGTGGGGTTATTGTGAAATACTACTAGGGTTTAGTAAATTGTGCATGTTAGAAAGACAGGCACCATATCTGCTTTTAGGTAGGTTTCAGTAATCATCACACGACAACAAATTGTGATCGAATTTACCCTTATTTCTTCAATGGTTTTTTTTATTGAAAATTGATTCAATACTATTTAAGAACAATAAAAATTCTATTTATAGATCATCAGCCTCGTTTTTTTTTTGCAACTATGAACTAAAGTATGTTTTATTATATCAACAATTCTTTGAAATGTATTTCTTGGGAAGTGAGTGTCTTATTTTTACACGCGGCATGGTGCGTTTTGGAGAGACTGTCGACAGTAAAACGAGAATGGAAAGAAAATGTCTTCATTAACTGAGCCGCTATCTCTTGCGGAACTTGGTCTTCGACTAGACTACCACCATCTTCGAGAATTTGAAACACTTCTCCTTCGGCATACTCCGTCACAACGCAGACCTATGGA
This sequence comes from Phenganax subtilis, assembly GCA_025434845.1. Lineage (NCBI taxonomy): Eukaryota > Metazoa > Cnidaria > Anthozoa > Malacalcyonacea > Clavulariidae > Phenganax > Phenganax subtilis. The sequence continues at coordinate 15,394 of JAOBYK010597555.1, read as the reverse complement.
ATATACTGAAGTTTAACATGAGGAGTAGAGAACGCATTTCATGCAGATACATGAACGTAACACATTTCATGCAGATACAAAAATCAGTGTGACACTAAACGCCATCTTTCACAAGTCTACGGGCGTTTTGCCCGCGCGGGCGGAGTGCGCAGTTTTGAAGGCCATTTTACACTACGGCCGTTTTGGCTGCGCGGGCGAAGCGCACATTTTGGAATATGCTCTGGTGTTAATTGTCCGCTTTTGATCTTGCGTACACGCGGAGAAAGTTCAATTACTTTTAACTTTCCTGGCGGCGTATACGCGAGACCAAGCACCTGCAGACAACAACAGACTATGTTCAAAACTGCGCGCTCCGCCCGCGGGGGCAAAACGGCCGTAATGGAGATAGTCATTACATGTTCAAATTTTGGCGTACCGGTATACTTCATTTTATATCATGCAAAAAACGGCAATACTTCATGCCACACCGAACGTAACTTCGGCTTTGGTAAAGGAGCCCCTGGTTCGATTCTGACAAACGATACTTCCACTATTTAATCAAACAAACTCTTTTTTTCCAATCGATTGCAGCTATCTACGACCTTCAAAGGGGACAAAATAATGATTTCAGTTGAATTTTGGTTTAAAACAATTTTTTCAACCCTAAAAACTAAATTTTTAAAATTTTTAGATCTGCGCATGCGCAATGTGCGCATCTGCACCACTACAAGTACACGTTAACCTAATAACGTACATATATGTTTTGGGGAGACCAGATAGGATAAGTGAGTCGGCTGCTAATCACAAGTCTTGGAAGAAGGTCAAGTGAATCTGCAACTAATTGCACGGCCCAGGATCTGTTGCTTGGTCTCCCTCGGAGCTTCCCTGACGACGGTAAAGCGGGACTCACTCCACCGAAGATAGCGTTCGTTGTGCCGAAATCATGACACGACGTAACATGCAACGATCCAGCAGTTCCACCTGGGGGGTAGATCTGTAAGTAATACTGGATGCATGGACCAAGGTGGACTTTTTGTAATTTTTTTAAAAAACACTTGAACACATTGCCGTCACCTCTTATCGAGTTTTCAGCCTCAGCTAGATACTTCATGTAAGCCTAATATAAAGTACCATGGCTAAAAAAGTGTTTGGCTGGTCAGGACAATAGACAGAGCTTCTCCAGGCTCTAGCGCCTTCCAAAATTACCACTACTGCACTCAAACGTAATCGAGCTTCCCTCTGATGGCCCTATACTTCATGTAAGCCTACAATATATGATTACTACTATAAACAAATTCTGACAAAAAAACAGGCGCTGCTATAAAATTTAGTGCTTCCAAAAATTACACTACGACAAATTATGAGCCTGCTGTAGATGTTGTCATGCATGTATTGTTTATAGTTGTCAACACCATTGAACACTTCCGTATAAATTGAATATACTGAATTACAGTAAGTGGAGCACAACATTGTTGCATACTGTTCTCATGAACATTGCAACACATGATGATTTTTGCACGTGTAGTGCTGTTGTTCCTCATCCTTGTCAACAGCGCTTGTCAAGTTCTCGCTAATGCCCTATGTTTCATGTAAGTACAATATAAACCACTATAGTTTAACCACTACCTGGATACCTGGATATGAGCCAGGTGCTGCTCTACTTGTTATTTATACATTCCATGAATCAAAATTTCGATCATTTTGACTCGTATTCTTAGGCCCAGACCCGCACGCTGTTAGCAGTAATTCTCCTGTCAAAAGGAATTCCTTGAAGAACTTGTCTTCAGTCTTCAGGTAATCTATTGGGGCCATTGTTTCCTTATCGACATTTTGTGCGGTAGATTGGGCGAAATGCGTTTGAAAGACGGAAGAATGTCTTTTTGCATTTGGCGCCAAATCCAAACATGGCGGCCAGCGCTGTTGCGCACTGTCACTGTTGCGACTTTTGTTTCAAAATAAAACAGAGTGTGATCGTTTTGCTGGCAGTGTTAGGGTAAAATGGAGGAAGAGAGAATTTTGAATAATATTTTGAAAAAAGAGAGTCGGCAGTTACAAGATGTCAAGGTTTTCATTTATATGTTTTAGTAGATGTATCGATCTAAATTATAGTTCATGGAGCAGATTATAAACACGAAGTTCTCAGATGTAGTACCTTTGAACATGCTCAAATAAACATGTCTTACGTAGGGCGAATATGTGCTTTCATTGATCAACCTAGCTAGGAAATACTTTGCCTAAATTTTTGTTGAAACATGTAATAAACTCTTTGAAAATATTTTATAAACAAATAAAAGTGATATAAATTTTATTTATATTATATATTACTTGAAAATGATGCAAGGGTTTATAGTATCAAAACGTTGTAAAATAAATTTATATCGCTTTTATTTGCTCTGACATATATGTACCTAATAAGAAAATTTAAATTTTTCAGAATTATACTGCCAATTTGGAGAAAATGTTAAGTTATGATCCATTGACACATATTCAAAAAAAGCCCGGTGAATATGAAACATTGTGCAAGTATGGAGTGTTCTGTATGAAATTATTGAGATATTGTGTTGAGGCTCTGTCAAAGGGGAAGAATCAAGTGAATGGAATTCATGATGATTGCTTCAAGTGTGCTGAGTTGGGTAAGTTTAACCCAAGATTAAGATGGAAGACACTCCTTGCATGTATGCTTCAAAATATTTCTTCATGCAATGGGAATTCATTTTTCAGGTGCAAACATGATTTCTAGATTGTTCACCAGTGGTATTACATTTCCTCCTGATATCTCAGTGTCCGGTGCTCTTAAACTGTTTTATCATCTAATCATTGCTGCGTTAAAGAGCAACAACGTGGATCATTTGCTTCACATCACTCGTTCTCTTCTTAATATAATGCAAATGGCTGTGGAATCGGGAAAGGAAAATTTCATTAAAGACTCAGCAGCATTATGCAAACAGATATCAGCTCATTTGTGGAATGCAGCTATCAAACTGCCGAAGAATTTGGATAAAATGCAAAAAGCTTGCTTGGCATTGTCTTTAAGAGAACACTCTATTGACTTATTAGTCGCTGCTAAGCTTGATCTAGGTTTGATAATTTCTCGTGGTTTGCAAGCGGGGAGGCAGTTTCAATTTGAAGCAACATCTGAAAGAAAGGAAGTTCAATTGTATTTTCTGAGTCTTTTAAGCAAAGTTGTTGCCTTGCTTGACAACCACCACCATGATAAGAGCATGGAAGTATATTCCCATATGGAGGATTTATGTATTAATTGTTGTAAGTTGATCACCACACCGTCTCATTTTCAAGATCTTCTCCAATGTTTTAATCGTGTGTGTGGAAAAGAGACAAAAAGCTCTGAAATCCCTCAGAACAGGTCTCATGTTTTTCAAAGTATAATTCAAATTCTTTTGTGTGCTTTGTGCTTTCGTTTGAGAGAAGGAAAAGAGTTGGAGAATGACCAGTATGATATTGATTTAAAGTGGAGTTCAATTCAAAAACGACTGGCTCAAACAAGTGAAGTGATAAAGAATTTGGATTCAAATGTGTCTGTTGAAAGTCAGATCTGCCTTGCAATAAACTACCTGAGATGCACTTTGAATAACATTCTCAGAGAAAATCCATCTGAAACTTCGTTCAAAATCCCTACAGAAGTTTTGTCGGTTCTTGAAGAGTTTCTAGTATGCTGCTACAATATTCAAAGTGATATGGTTAAAGGAAGTACTTGGGAGACAGTAGTGCAGCCAAGACTTGCCATGCTGCACCTAATCAGCACTGTTTGCATGAAGACTATGAAACATGGAGCAGTGAAGATGATGCAAAATGGAAGGTAACCTGACTTCGGTGGTGTTCATGCTGACAAACATTTTAAATTTATTTATTATTTACAGTGTTGAAGAATGCGTCATGTAGTATTTTGGTAAATAGCATGATGTCATTGTAAGTCGCTCTTCAATTGACAGCTTCACCAAGTACTAGATTCTGCATTCATTTGTGGGCTTGCATATCCATGAATATCTCATTGTATGATGTCCTACAGTAACCACTATGTGGGATTTGAGCAAGGAGACATATCCTCTGTTCTCTATTGCAAATTTTCAATGGTTAAATTCACAATGGTTTTTCCCTGATTTTCAGGCGACTTGCAACAAAGCGTGATTATATGTCACTCATGGTTGGCGGTATGAAGCTGCTGGATTCTGTTAAAGGCCTTCCAATGGTTGTTGACCAGTACCTTCATTATGCTACAAATGTGTTTAATGTTGGTGTGATGTTGTACAATTGTGATCAGATCAACGAAGCGACTTCTCTTGCACGTCTTTCATGTGAAGCTGCTTACAAATGGTGTTGTTCACAATCGGATGCAAGAAAAGCTGTCACCAAGGTTTGTTCATTACGGCTATTTCTGCTACATGAAGTGGTATTATCTGGTACACTTCAGAATAGCTACATGTACAAATTGCATAATAGGGAGTTTGAGCTTCACATTTAGCAGGCAAATAGCAGGATCGTTTTTTCTTGGCGCAGTTTTTTCGCTCTTCATCTGTTTTTGAATTTTTAATTTAGGTCAAACAATTTTATTTGAACATCCTGTGCTAACACAATCAGTTTATCTTCACCTTACTATCCTTATATCAGGAATTTTTTCTTCATTTTTCGCTTGATGTTTGTCATAAAACAGAAAGCTGATTCAACTCTCTAGTGGCAGTCCATTAGAATTAATATTCTTTGTAACTGTTATAGGCTTCGTTACATAAAAAGTACGAACTGCTGTCTGACTGTTTGGAGAAACAAGATCATTGGTTGGAATCCGTTCATGCTATGACTCTTTGTTGTCAGTACTACGTAATGTCTATAAATAAATTGTCTGGCAATGACAGGGCTAGGCAGTATGTGATGATATGGTCAAGCAGAAAACATAACGCAATGAAGAAATTTGGAAAGAATTTAGACCAATGGTAGGTTGAAGGAATGCTGTGTTTCTACATTTGTGTTCTTTGTTAATACCATGTGTTTCAACACGAATAACGTTTACAGTTGTGATTCGTTATTTAATTGGTTTTATTTCGGCTAGCATTTGGGTCTGTGGACAATTGTTGGTGCTTGCTTTTGCTTGAACTAGCGAATTGTTTAAACACAATTGCTCTGCAATGTAATTTTACTTCATTTCCTCTTAAAAGCAATCTTGATGATGGCTGCAGGAGTGTCAAAGGTCCAAATCTGAACGAAGAACAAGTGTGCATGCTTCTGAAGATGGAACTGGAATCTTATAAAGAAAAAGGGTGATGCATGGGACATTTATTTTTCTTCACAATCTTGAATATGCTATGCTTCTTCTCTCCCTTGCTCCTCGCCTTAACTACGGTTATAACTGTATTTTTTCTTACTAGTGCATTCATTTTCAGCAGATGACTAAGATTCATGAAAATTATAGATCATGCATTGGCAACTGACTTGTGCATAGAAGGAGATAAATCGTTAGCTTTGTAGTTCCAGCCGATGTACGCTTAAATATGCCGACAACATACATGAGTTGATGCGTTTTCTCGTTCTTCGGTCTCTTGTGTAACTTCTCAACCTTTTTGAGCAGTGTACACCTGGTTTGCGAGTTGTAATTTACTGTATGTGTTGCGTTGTTTTAGGTATTGTTCCATGTTTGACCAACTTAATGTTGTTGAAAAGCTGTTCAATATTTACGAGAGCATTCGAGATGAGACAAATTCTCTTGCTATGAGATTGGAGAAAGTGAAACTAATGTACCACAGAGCAGAGGATGTTGCTGGCATAAAGTAGGCCGTAGCACAACAAAATGTTCTGTTTTATAAGACATGCATGCAGTAACTGAATGCTTACTTTATCGTTTGGCAGCGATGGTTTACACGCTTGTGAAGAATTAATCATGCTTGTGTCAGAGATGAAGGATTCAGTGATGACAAAAGATATTCTGGCTTCTACCTATTTCTGGCGGTTTGTTCTGCAATATGCGCTTGCTGTACAGCTTGCGAAAGAAGAAAATGAAGAAGCTTGTGTTTTTGAAAGGGTAAGAAATGCCGTGTTTATTGCTATACTTACAAAATACAGTATACTGCTATAGCAGCTTTCAACATAGCAGTACAATATTGGGAATTCGTGATGCGCCCTGTCCCTCAACTTATTATTACTATACACAAGTGTAATGTCTGTGGCAATAATAGTTGTTATAAGCTCGAAAAAGTGTAGAAAAGTTTCATGTTTCCCATCTGACTACAAATGTTTCGTGGTTTAGACGACTTCTTTGAGTTTGACTCCTGACTTTCTTATCTCCTTGCACTCGGCGGTGAACGAATGGACTGAATTGATCAACCAAGTGGTTACAAGTGGTAAAAAGGTACTGCACTTGTTTTTCTGAGTGACTGATGAACTGAATGATGTTTATAAGGTTATTGTGTTCAACAAAGGTTACTAGTGTTTTACCCATTGTTTAAATTGTGGTGGGAAATGAAGTTATTAAATGGAGAGTCATATCTCCAGAGTAGAGTCAACAGAAGTAGTATATTTTCTGCTGTAACACTTATTGTTCCTTTTTTACAGATTGATATTTACTGTCAACGTGATACATGTTGGATGTTGCAAATTGCTTCATCTGTGTACAGCTTTGTTAACATGGTATAAGAAACATTTCAATTTTCTTTTTCTACTTGTGGCATATCTCTGGCAGATTTTATGCATTGAACAATCAAATGTACTTTTATTATTCCTACAGCCACTGGTTAAGATTCATACGCTGCTGGTCTTGGCAACTCTTGCTCGTGAATGTCAAGACAATGAAACTGTGGTGATAGCGAGCTCCTTGGCTGTACATGATTTGTGTAGAGAAGCAAATGTAACTGGGGCTGAAGTATTGTGTTGTGATTGTGAGAACATCATGACAAAACTTGATAAAAATTCCATCGCTGGATATTTCTTCTCTTTGGCAAAAAGTCAACTATTGCTTAGCAAAGGAATGGTAGGGTTTCTTTTTAACCTCAAATTCATGCATTCGTATATAGCTGCATTTTTGTTTATATATTCTTGTAACTGAATCATTCATTTCTGATCATTATTAGCTACAACTATAAACCTCTAAATTAAGCTTGTTTCTTGTCGAGAGATATCGTGTCTACACAATGCTTTTTTTTTGTTTTCAGTCTGGTTTTCATTTCGTAGCTCGCTGAAATTTTTCAAGAATAAGCTCAAGACTCCTACCAAATAATCATATCTCTTTTATTTTACAGTATCATGAAGGATGGGAAATTGTGAAAGCTATACTTTGTGCAGTAAATGAGAACAGAATTAAGGAGAAACGTATTAAGCAGTTTGTTCTTATCAAAACTGAGGTCTTATGTGCAAAATATTTATCACTTCCATCCTCATTGTGTGACACAAGTTTTGAAGGTGTGTCCCTAGCTTTTTATCTTTAATTCAACTATTTTAAAGTACTGGCCACTCTAGTTTTGTGGAAAGGAGAATATTCGGGGGGCAAGTTTTTATTTGGATTTTCTCCCTCAAACTGTTCCAAATTTCTCCCAGGTATTAACAATCAATTTATTTGTCGAAAAGTCTTTATGGGGTAATCAGTGAGCTGAGCTCACCGATTTTCTTTCAAACTTTGCATATTTGTTGTGGTTTCCATTTTCAAGATGGTGAAAAAGGTTATTTTGAATTTTTGCTGGATTCATCGAAGCGTGCGGAAGAGTTAGTGGATCATTTTGTTGACAGTGGCATGAAATGTAAGAATTCAAATTAAATCAAGTCTCTTCACCATGTTGTTTTACTACAAACGTATTATTTTTTCTGCTCATTTCTGAACGCGTTGTAGGCGTTATATTGTTGAAATCATTTAGGGTTAGAAAATATTTCCGGCATGACCTCTGTTTTCTGTTGCAGGTTTGCACGATTTCAAGAACGAACGAGTTGTTTTCGTATCTCATTGGTCTTTGTTAGGTGAACTGTGTTGTTGTTTTCTGGAAATTGGCAAAGTCTATTTGGTGCAAGGCGCTGTAAGAGAGGCCAAAAGTTATTTCAAAGATGGTAGTGAGATAGCAAAACAATACTTGTCTGCAAAAAGGTAAAATGTGCATATTGCCTCTCAGTTAACAAAATTTTTTTAACTTGGGAAATGGATTTGTTGTTATATAATCAGTTACGGTCAACTAAATAAGAACTATATCAGAACATTCGATAGGATAGCAACCTCGTTTCCACGATTACCTAATGATCTATATCCACCTCAGCGTGTCCGCATACTGCATTTAATCATGTGGAGGAGCCTGAGCTACTTTTAACAAAATTTTTGTTATCCTACAAACCTGACACAAACAAACAAACTGGTGAACGAACAAACAATACAAGAAGACAAATAAATATATTCGTTCATAAAAATATGGTAATGAATTAAACTCATTTATAAAGATTAATCCTTGTAGATATGCCGAGTTTAGTATTCAATTGGCGGAGTTATGTGTTGTTTTGGAGCAGACAGAGCAATGCAAAGCACTCTTGGAAAATGCAATAAGCATCGTTCAACCAAATGTGTCCTTAGATGATATTCTGGACTCGTTTAAGTTAGAGGAGGATGAGTCTGTCTTTGTCGACTATAACATTGTGTCAGCTTCTCGGCTTCAACTCAGAGTAGTAAATTGTTACTGTAAGTATCTGTCTGGTGACACTTTGGAAGTTGGCAAGGTCGTGTCATTGTCACATGATCTACGACACAGCTCAATTGAACGATATAGCCGCGCTCTTGATTATCTCGAGTGTGCATTTGCATCATTTAAACAACCAGATGAACAACTGAGTGGGAAAGCGAAAGACAGAAGCCAGCGTGGAAAAGCTAAACGGAGTCAAAAAGACACAAAGCAGTTCATCACTTGTAAAGCTGACATTGCTTCTCTTGTGTTCCTTGAAAGTGCTTTAAAAGTACATGCTTTAGATGGCGATAATGCCTTGAAGGACGGTGACTTCCCTCGTCTTCTCTCGAACGTGCAAGCTGGTTTACATATGATACAATGGGCTCAAAACATTGTATATGACCCTTTTTTATTAGACCTTATGTCTACTTCACTGCTTCACTATTTACAAGGCGTGGTGCACGTGCTAGCTAGTAAGACTGGTTTTGACTCCTGGCGTGTGGCAGGATGTCCCTCACCGCCCGGAACGAAGAATGCAGACGTTGGAAACTTATCTGAAGTAATGTCAAAATTAGATCTGACTCTTGATGAGCCTGCTGTAAAATCTAGACGGGGGGTAAAGAAGGAGAAAAGAGAGGAACTTTTTGGTGATTCATTTGACATGGATGATGACCATTGCAAACGCCATTTTGAGAGCAAGGTGAGGAGAGGCAGAAGTAATCGAACTGAACGAATTACACGAGCAAAGAGAAAAGGGCATGCTTCAGCTGAGAAGGTGTGTGCTGCACACAATGGACCGCAGTCGCAAGAAGACGTGTCGGAAGTAGCAAGTACGAAGAAAGCTAGTCGTTCTTGCAAGAAGTTATCAGAGGCTGAGAGAGTTTCAAACAAACCAAGAAGAAACACAAAAAAGAATTTATCATGCAACGACTCAGCAATAGCGAGTGAGAAGGGTGCTCGTAGAAAATGCCAGTCTCGGCATTTGCTGGAGCAGTGCGAGGAAGAAGACTTTGATAAACGGAATGTCGTCAGTACTATAGAGGAAGAAGGTACTGCTCATGCTGTTATTGAGAGTGGTGCTTTATAGACTACACATCAACCAGCGTCTTTCTTCAGTGGATCCACATATGTCGTGAGAAAACATCGATCCCCGCTTCCAGAGATTAGGTTTCCTTCGAAGAACTTTGTTGGTCACATCTTTTTCTCTTCCCATACAACTATGCCTGTTGAAATGTTATCTACAATAGTGACTGGGAACCATTGTTTTTCTCTTGTTTAGATGAAGACATGAAGCATGCTGTGGACTCATTTACTACATCACTGAAGTATCTTCATCCATTTTACAATCCTATGTTGTTAAATCGGATCTGTCATGCTTTGGTGTTATCTTATGGGTTGAAGTTTCCTTATCAAGCTGCAGTTTATCAGAATATGGCAATGGCAACCACATTTCGTCACCAGGCTCTGCATCGGTCCTCCAAGAAGATCAGGTGAGGCAATACAAATCATTAAACGGTTGAACTAAGAATAGATAGCGGCTTCAGAAACACAAAGCTAACTGCCTCTTGAGATCTCATAGTTGAAACAAGCCTGGTTTCAAAATGAAATATCATTGCACAACGCGAACGCGTAGTGAAGACCAAGCGTTTCTTCGTTCAAGTCAATATTTTGTGTTCTGTTGCAGAAAAGAGAAGAATAAGCAAATGAAAGATGCAAATCAAGTAAGATCTGTTTGTGTTTGTTAACTTTTTGAGTCTTTGATGTATGAAACTGATTACAGTATTCGTTATTTGCAATAATACAAAAGTATTTATCAAAACGTCTGTCATATGGATAGGAGCATAATCTGCCGAAGATACTTGAGTCCACCTCGTTAAATGAAGAACATAGAAAAAGCATTAAACAAAAGTTACGTCTTCAAACATTAAAGAACTCGCTTGGCTTCAAGATCTCTGAAGTTCAACAAGATTTTGAGACTATTATCGAGTCCTTACCAGAAGGTGAGCCACATGGCAAGTTTTCAGCTTTTCTAAATCAATGAAGATATAATTCAACTCTTGCTGATCAATTAAATGTGCTTTAATGTGTTTTAACATTACGGAATCATGCAGTTTATCTTGTGTTTAGATTTAACTGTGTGTACGTTGTCTATGGTTGACGCTCCTGACCGAAATAATATGAAGTCCTTGGTGATATCTAGGCTCAGGAAGAGCAATGACCCTCTCGTTATAAAATTGACCTTACCTAACGATGAGGATGAAAGCATGGAAAACGAGGTCATTGTTTCACTCTATATAGCTATTGAATTGTACGCCGTAATGCCTTCGTATACCGGTACAGTCTTTTTGTGGCTAGTACAACCAAGCGGTATAACACTTGATGACTCATATTCTTCCGACGCTCATATCGCAAATTCTTCCTTTGTGTTAATCCTAAGTTTACTCGAATCGTTCTTTTACTTCTCCAGGCTGAAACCAATTTAAGACTGGTTGGTTTTTTATGCCTCGCAGCTAGATATAAAAGAGAATTTGACGCCATTGTAACCTGGACTGTGCACTCGTGTATTATTTTATTTCATTCATTTTCTTACAGACTAATGCAGACTCCGTGGTGCGAGATCTTACATCATTATTCTGCAAGAATGTTCTCAGTGATTTTGCTGAAATTATTCAGAAGAGTAATGATGCCATTAAATTGAACTCTAAGAAAGAATGGTGGAGTAGAAGAAAGCAATCTGACAGCCAACTTAAGGTACTTTCGAATTAAAGTGTATATCCGCCTGTGTACGAAGCAGTGCTAAATGTGCCCTCCGTAGGCTATGTTATTATATATATGCAAGAAAATAAATCTAAATAAAGTTGGGAAATTCATTGTTCTTTATACAAAAGCATTTCACGGGAATTGCCGGACCTCTTGCATATACCATGTTTGAGGCTTTTCAAGATGGGTTTTAGAACTGCCGCATGTATTTATCGTGCATTCTTTGCACCCGAAGCCTGCAGAGATCAATTCATCGAAACCTTTCTTTGTCTTAGAATTTTGTGAAGAGAATGGAGGAGACTTGGTTTGGAAGATGGCGTGGGATTCTCATTGGACGAGCTTTAGATGACAAACACCTTTCACTTCTGCACTCTAATGTCGAGAAGATTCAACGATTGGCGATGAAAATATTGGGAAGCAGAGTGCAAAACCAACAGTTACTCGAGGTATAATAGTTGAGCTTCAGATTTTCACGTTTTTGCTATCACTAGCCTCAGGCAATATTTTGCAATCATAAAGTCCTTCATTGAAGGAGTTGCATGTTTGTCAAAAAGCTTTATATTTGTTTATTTTTCGTGAAGAAACTTCTTACTGTTTCCAGGTTTTAGCAGATAGTTACCGTCGTCTTGCACCAAGTGAGATCATGAAAGCCTTATCTGAACTAACAGGCTTGCAGGAAAACTGCAACCCACTTCTGAAGGTAGGGAATGAAATTGCATCAATAAGATTATCGCTACACATCCACACTCTTTTTTGGTCTTAGGCAAATCTGTTTTGTTAAATTAACAATCAATCAGAGTTACGCTTTCAAAAATGTATTTGTTGTATAGTTATTCGAAGCTGTATCAGATGTCCTCGGCGGTAATCAAAGGTATTGCTATTTCTACTTTGTCTCTTTCTGTTATGTTTTGCTGACGCATTTATACCTTGAGTTGTTTTCATCGTTTCAGAGAGGATGATTCAGATTGTACTGCAAAAGGTCCAGTGGTTTTAGTCTTAGGAAAGGTTTGTGTAATTTATTTTTTCTCGCTGTTATAGCTAACAGTATATGAAGTTCTGCTTGCCACTTGCTCCCTTAGACCCGAGGTTTATAATTTGAAGTCTACCTAGTTATAGTGATCAATAATCGAGGATTATTTTATGTTCTAGACAATCCAGCATCTTCCTTTTGAGTCTATGCCAATCCTTCGTGATCAAGAGGTCTCAAGAATGCCTTCACTTGAATTTATTGCTGCTCATCTCAATTTGCAAGAAATGGCGGTATTGTTATTGGTTTGATATTTTTAAAATATTTAGATGCTTCTTTGCATATTTGTTCTCTTTTGCATACTTATCGCCGCCAAATCATGCTTCATGTTCAAAGAATATTCACTGACTTTCAAAAAGTTTCTCCGGTCTAAACATTTAACTTCTTATACTTTTTTAGATGTCAGGAGTTGATACGAGACAAACATATTATATTCTTAATCCTCAGGATAATCTTCCCAACACAGAAAAGAGATTTTCTCATTGGTTTTCATCGTAAGTCCATTTATCGAGAAAAGTCTATGTAAACTGTTCGAGAGAAAGCCCTTTCACTTTAACTCGAGTAAGTGATATTTATGTTTTAGGAAGAAGGAATGGAAAGGAGTCGTTGGTCGCGCGCCTTCTACTTCAGAGTTTAAAGAAGCTCTTGGAGATCATGAACTTTTTATGTAAGTGTCACGTTGAAGCTTACAGCCTGCCTGTTAAATAGAGTTAAATGTTTTTCAACGAGCATGGAAAATCTGGGCTAGCAGGCTAGTTGAAGCTATATTTTAATTATAAATATCAAATCAGGTGTTATTAGTCAGCACTGTAGCTACTACAGAAGAGTGGAGATCCTAAAAACGAGATTTTGGTTTGAGCAGTCTATAGCCTTGGTGATTATCCTGTTTCGGCTAGTGACTTTCTTGTTCTTGCAATGGCTGAAATTACATTAGATTGAAAAAGTTCATTCACCTTTATGTAATCACTCCGTATCTATGGAGCTCACCGTCATTGGCAATTGTGTGAATTTATTAATTTGTCGAATTCCAGCTACATGGGACATGGGAATGGTCGAGAATTTCTTAAAGGAGACGAAATATCGAGACTCTATTGCCAAGCTGTTGCTGTATTAATGGGATGTAGCAGTGGAAAGCTGATCGTAAGTCCTTCTCTTTGGCGTGTTCCTTGTAACTGAATCCAGAACTACTTACTCCACAGTAATAGATGCACAATCGGCATACACTCTGCTTTTCACCTGCTCAAATGAGATTTGATAATGAACGTCGACCAGGGACCAGTTGTTCGAAAGGTGGATAGCGCTCTTCACTGGATAGTGAATTTTCGTAGCTTTCTTAAAACTTTCCATTGATCATTAATTCATAAAATTACAGCTGAAATATCGACGGATTTAAGTCTCTAATCTTTATAACGTTGACTAAAATGGAAGCTTCGGCATTTCTTGTCTAATTTTATGAAGTTGAAAAATTCACTATCCAATGGATAGCGCTATCCAAGTTTCCAACAACCAACTCTTGACCTACAAGTACACAACGATATATTTCAGGTTGAAGGTCAGTGTGATGCAAGAGGAATGGCGCTGAATTATTTACTATCTGGAAGGTAAAATCATGCTTAGTTTTGTTTTTAAATGTATTTGTTTCTGATCTTGAATTGCATTATGGCTAGCATGTTTCCTTCATTTGTCTTACGCCCGTTGTTTTCCGCTTCAATGCCGTCGGAACGGATTCCATCAGAGTGAACTAGTGATTGCCACTCGAGGAAATACGTTCCAATTTGAAGCGAAAAACAGGGCTAATTTCTATATTGCAGTCCTGCAGTGATTGGGAATCTTTGGGACGTCACAGACCTTGATACTGACAAGTTTGCTAAGGACTTATTGCGCACGTGGTTTGAAGAAGGTCATCAACTTTCCCTCACCCGATGTGTTGTGCGATCACGTAAAGTTTTTAACATGAAGTACATTAATGGTGCCGCCCCAATCGTCTATGGCATGCCTCATGTGTACACTAGGCCGTGAGTGTTGATTAACATCTTCCGTGGATTTCATTTTCACTGTAACTCAATATTATAACACGCATTCAGTTCACGCTGAAATCATCATGTACCAGCTAAAAGAAGATGCGAACCGAGATGGACTTATACGAAGAATTTTATGTTGTACAAATTGTAATTTGATATCGTTTCTAAATGTAATAAAATTAAACCTATTTTTTAAGCTGTGCTTGTCTGGTGCGGAGTATCTTGATGCATCGTCTTCAAAATACATTTGGATCAAGCATTAAGTGTATAGCCTTTAAATTTGGTCAATTTTCCCCTCTGTTTTAATCTCATAAAAACATCCAATTTGGATCAAAAAGTGAAGAGTATTCAAAAAACGTCCAATTTTTATCCGAACGTAAAGTGTATTTACTTCTATTTTCTAATTTAAAGAGCTTTATTTTCGTGACCAATTACAGGTATTGCTAACCAAGAATAAATGTAAGCTATCAACATGAACTATAACAAGAATAACTATAAACTATGTTTACTTCGAAAAGAATAATTGACAAGTTCGAAAGTGAATATCACTGGTTTAAGAGCCGTTTGCTGTCTCTGGCCCCAAAGCACCTCGAAATGTATTTTTAAAAAAGTTTGGTTACAACTGGATCGGTCAGATGCAATGCATTACACACCCAGTTTTCGCTTGCATGAACAATATTTTCCAAAAATGGACATTGCTGATGCATGCAAAATAGTTGACTAGATTTCATCTGATTTATTGCTCCCCATTTGTAACCTATTCCCTTTGAGACAGTCAAGCCAATCGACTGCTTTGAAAAGCAGCCTATGATCTACGACCAATAGTGTTGTTTAACCAATCAGAGCTCATGCGTCCAGCCAAAAGCAATCAAGGGCGTGGATACAAATTTTCTGCTTTAGGCCAGTTCACACGGGCGATTTTTGCTGCGATTTTTCTCCTTTTAGTGTATGTGATCGAGTAGGTTGACTGG
>JAOBYK010597554.1:0-83770 GCA_025434845.1 Phenganax subtilis | reverse complement strand
CGCCTTTTCAGTAGCTTTGGAAACAAACGACAAATTACTAACAGGTCTGAAGTTTTCGAAAACTAGATCAAGACCATGTCTTTTCAAAATTGGTTGCAAGAATACCAACTCGTCGTCATGGGTGTTATGGGAATCGTTGGAGGCTGGGCACTTGGAGAACTCATCTAAGAAGCAAAAGTTGTAATATATAAAAATATATTACAATTTTTTTTGCTTCACTACTTACCTGCTTTGCTCATTTGTTTTTTAGTTTGTAGTGTCCGTAGGACAATGTATTCATTTTATTGGGTTCTACATGTTGTTTGTCATCTTCTGAATTCAGAGCTATATTTCTAACGGTCTCTGAGTAAATGATGCGTTTTCGAGATCTTATAATGTTCATTCAATGCAAAGCTTGAGTCCTCATAAACAAACAATATTTGTAATCTTCGAAACTTAGTGATTTGTCTTTGATCGATTTCTTTAGATCCTTACATTTCTTATCTTCAGAACTCACTCCACTTGTTTTTTGTTTTTTATAACTGTACAGTTTACTCCATAGTCCAACAAATTCCACGATTTCCGTTCCTCCCCACTCATCTTTGAAAACTCCTGGAACCTTGTTTAAACCTTTCGTAATATGAGAATTGTCATCGATGATCTCACTTGTGTCAAACATTTCTCCAAGTCTTTGGATATATCCTCTTAAAAGTCTTTGGTTTGGATTTCATAAACCAGCAAATCCATATCTGTGAAAAGCAACTTTGCAGCTTCGTTGTATTAGGTTTGATATAATCATAGTGGAAGTCGTACATTAACGATTTTGAAATGTCCAAGATGCTCATTCCCAAGTATATCGGTTTTTCGAGAATTATCTTTGTCTTATACATGTGAACCACAACTAGATTTTCACTAAATATCATATATGATTTGAAATTGGGCTTCTTGATTAATCTTTTGACTTGCTGGCAAGTCGTAACGAGTTTTACGTCTACTCGCTTGAGAGTATATTCCATCATTTTACCAAATATGCTGTTGTTGATTAGTTTAAAGAAATCTTTTTCAAATTTGTTTTTGGCTTTGGGTCTTGAATTTGTATTAAGTTCTATCTATGATTTTAACCATGAAGATTATTCGAATCGAATGCCTTTGTGGATCTTCTTTAACACAAGTCCTTTTTCCAAGTATTTTTTCAATGACTCGTGATGTACGACATATTTTTTTTTAGGGTTTAAGCTGGTATTAGTTTTTTGTCTTCCTCACATTGAATCCTCTGGAGCTAAAGGATAATCGTTATGTAGGTTGTGTAGATGTTTGGGATAGTCGAGGTCTACTTTTAATATACATGGTGTGTTTCTCCAATATTCAATTTCTTTTGATATCATCCATTTGAAATCTTTTGTGGGAAGTTTATTCATCACTGCCCATCCATAGAGATTATTTGCATCCAAGTATGGTAAATAAAGTAAGGGTTTTTCTGGATCGTAATTGTCTAAGTATTTGTTATTAGCTTGAGCGTGTCTTTTAGTAATCATAGAAACACCACCACAAATTCCATTTTCTATCATGAGGTACATAGCTTGTTGATGTAGTAGTTCAAGTTTTATGTTTGTTGATTTCAGTGCTGCATCCCAAGCGAGTCCTGGCGAAGTGTATTACCACACAGGATCTAAATTGTAATTGTTTAAACATATTTTTTGAAATTGTTCGAATACATCATATAGTAACCAGACGTCTTTTTTCAAATACAAGTCGTGGTAATTTTTCATTGTTTTCATATTAAAAGTAGTTCATATGTTTTGCGCGTGTGTGTAATCTTCATCTGAGTTATTTTCATAATTAAGTTTAGAATAAAACTGATGTTTTGAAGGAAGTTTTTGTTTCCGCACATTTTTGTAACGAGTCTACGTAATTGTAGGGTTATACCTCTTTTCTCCAAAGTGAATCTATGTGGTTTGGGTGATAACGTTTCAAATTTTTCATTTCTTGTTGGTTTAGATTGCCTACTAGAGTTTCCAAGCTAAAGTTCATAAATTTAGACAAATCGATAAATCTTAGTTGTCTTTCGACTTGATGTGTTTTACCATTTTGTTTGTTTGTAAATGTGTCCACTAAGACGTCTTTCGTGAAACATATAATTTTCTTCAGTTTTCGAAATACAATTAATATTACCTTTTGTGGTTCCGAGTGCATTTATAAACAAATGTGAGTCGTAACCTTCTAAATTGTGAAAAATAACAGGAACAAACTTTGGTTTCTTCATTTGAAGATTACATTTGTTATGAGCAGCTCCTCTGTATTCACCTGTGAAATGGCCGAGGTTGTAATAAGTTCAAACAATGATGGCGGTTATACCAATGCTGATTACCAAATATACCATCCTATTTATACCTAACTATTTACATAGGTAACCCAAGCACTTTACATTACATCTCCTTTCTAAGTCTAGTACAATACTAACTAGTCTCTAATGGAAAAGTTTTGAATATATATATTACTAAAGTATCACGATTATAATGGGTTTTTTTTGTTTGTTCTTCTTTGGATAAAATAAAATTACATTAAACGAAATAATGAATAACTGTATCTATCTGACCGTTTAAGTCAGTTTAGTCACTGTATCTGGCAGGTCGTCTTATGATTTGACCACTAACTCTACTTACAACAACTGGTGAGTTCACAAGTGTCTCCTTAGTTTCTTCTTGCGCATCGTTACTTATATTTTCCTGACTGGTAGATTCTTCAATATGTTCCATATCCATTTCACAGGTAGTCTCTGGACTTGTAATAATTTCTTCCGAAGTCTTGAATATATCTCTTCTATTCCATCGGTATTCATGGTTATTTGCTTCCTCTACAAATGATCTTGGTTCTCCTTTCTTAGATTCTCCTACCAACCTGGCTGGTTCCCAAGTGTTTCCCCATCTCATCCTCACTGCATCTCCCTTTTGTGGTGGTGTTTAAGTTTTACTCCCTTGGTCATAATATTTCTTCTGATTTTGTTGTTTCCCTTTGAAAATTTGTTGTACTCTTTCTCCATTATATGCCACTGGCTTACAATGACTGCTTTATTGGTATGAGTGTTTCCGCACAATGACCCATTAATAGTTGCATTGGTGATAAATCAACTCCCTGTATTGGAGTATTATGCAATTCCATAATTGCCAAATGAGGATCATGGCCATCATTATAAGCCTTCTTTAACAACTTTTTTGCTGTTTGTATAGTTTTTTCCACAAAACCATTACTTTGGGGAAACTGTGCTGAAGATGTGACATGTTGAAACTGATACTGGCTGGCAAATGCACAAAATTCCTTACAGGCAAACTTCGCACCATTATCAGTATATAAAATCTCCGGAATGCCGTGTCTAGCAAATTGTTGTGTAAGAACATTAACTACTGTGTTACTAGTATTGTCTGAGAGCTGGTTGAATTCAAAGTATTTGGAATAATAATCTGCTAGAACTAAATATTTATGTTTTCCCAATATAAACATGTCAGCTGCTAAAATCTGCCAAGGTTGAACTGGTACTTCATGTGGCATTAATGGCTCTTTCACTTGCTTATTCCTATATCTGTTACAAATTTGACATTGCTCGACCTTCTCTTGAGTTTGCTTAGTAATACCAAGCCAAAATAAACAATCCCTCGCTCGATTTAAACATTTCTGCATTCCCAAATGACTACAGTGTATCTTATCTAGCATTTTCATGTGCAGACTAGGTGGTGTAATCAAGCGATCTCCTTTCAATAAAAGCCCATCACAAATGCATAATTCCTCTCTGAAATTCCAATATACTTGTAAATCCTGATCCACTTCTGAAACTTTATCTGGCCAACCTCGCAATACCATTTCTTTCAATTTTAACATAACAATATCTCGATCCATTTCCATCTTAAACTCTTCTATCTTTCCTTTCGATATTGGTACTATTAAATGAACTTCAAATTCTTTCATGATCACTTGTGCCCTCTGACTCGCTTTTTGGACCAGCCCGACTCAGGGTATTAGCAATATACAATGTATGCCCTGGAGTATATTTAACTTTTAAATCATATTGCTGTACTTTAAGCATCATTCTCTGTATACACTGTGGTGCTCTACCAAGTGGCTTCTTAAACAAGCTTTCTAGAGGTTTATGATCAGTCTCTACTGTCACAGTTTTTCCATAAATATATTGATGGAATTTGGTAGTACTATACACAATGGCAAGCATCTCCTTTTCTATTTGAGCATAATTACGTTCAGCCTGGTTTGACGATCGCGATGCATAAGCCACCGGTTGATTTTCTTGTAACAAACCAGCGCCCAAACCTTCTGAAGATGCATCCACTGAAACTGTAATGTTAGACTTCAGATCAAAATATTTTAACACCGGTGGTTGAGCAATCAATGAAATTAGAATATCATATGCTTCTTGCTGTTTCTCCATCCAGTGCCATTCTACTGATTTCTCTAGCAACTCTCTCAGTGGTTTACTTACATCTGGTAAATTTGGAATAAATTTATTCAATTAATTAACCAATCCCAAAAACCCTTCTTAAACTGTCCCGATCTTGGGGAACTGGCATGTCGATGATAGCTTGGATTCAATCTCAATTTGGCCTCAAGCCATCACTACCAAGTGTATATCCAACATACTTTACTTCCTCCTTATCACATTTACACTTCTCCTTATTGAACCTCAAATCCACTTCAGCTGCTCTCTCCATTACTTTCTTCAATCTTTGATTATGTTCTTCCTCATCCCTACCCCACACCAACAAATCATTCACAATCACTTCACATCCCTCAATATCTTCAAATGTCTGAGCCAAATTTCTTTGGAAAAACTGCGGCGCAGACACAATTCCAAATGGCAATCTTTCAAATTTATACCTTTCAAAAGATGTATTAAAAGTTGTTAACCATGTGCTTTCAGCTGCAAGCTTTATTTGATAAAATCCTGATGTGGCATCTAAAGTTGTAAATACTTTTGCATCACCCAGGCTGGCTGCAACTTCTTCAACTGTTTTTAATGGATAATGTCCTCTTTGAATTACCTTATTTAAATCCACTGGATCAATGCAAATTTGTACATCGCCATTTGGTTTCTTAACCACTACCATTGGATTAACCCATTTTGTGGGTTGTTCAACTTTAGTTATGACACCCATCGTTTCCATTCGCTTTAGTTCATCCTTTACTTTATCCTTTAACATATACAGAATTCGTCTTGGTGGATGAATGGTCGGACTAGCAGCGTCTTCAATTTTAATTTTATATTCTCCTGGAAGAGTACCAATTCCTTCAAATAAATGTTCATACTCTTTCAATATCTCTTCCGAGTTTTCAACAGCACTTGACTCAATCTTATGGACCCTCTTAATTAAATTCATCTCCGTACTACTTGGTAATCGTAACACTGGAGTGACATCTGGGCTTACAACCTGGACATCGAGCAAATAATATTTATCTTTAAACTCAACTGCAATTGTGGCCTTACCCACTGCTTTAATTTCATGCCTTGAATATGAGATCAGTTTTGCTCTAGTTTTGTGATTGTACTTTACTCCAGCTTCTCTGCACAGACTCACAGGTACAACATTACATTGAGCACCAGTATCAATTTTAAATGAAGCAGCATGCTCATTGACTTTCAAATTCACATTCCAATCCTCCTGCTGAGCTTCATTGGAATTTACTGTTCCGATAAAGAAATGTTGATCATATTCCTCATCAGTGTTATTGATCATGTTCACCTCTCTTGCTTTACACACATTGGCAAAATGGTGTAATTTCTTGCATTGATTCCAAGTTTTACCATATGCTGGACACCGACCCCTTCTATTTCGATAGCCACAAAAATTACATGAATTGCTACCGGAACTATCTCTTCTCTCTTCTCTTCCCCCTTTCCTCGTATCACCTTGGCCTGCCTTCTCTTCAACATGGACTACATGTACTGCCTTTTCATCATTGAGCTCCCTTATCTGGGTGGCACTTATATCAGCTGCTCTGCAAATATCTATACATTTCTCCAGGGTGAACTCTGATTCTCTAAGCAACCGTGCTCTTACAGAGTCATTAGTTATCCCACATACAATTCTATCATGTATTAATCCATCTTTAAGTTCAGAAAACTCGCATCTATAAGCTTTATTTCTTAATTCAGTAACATATGCTTCTATTGTCTCACCTTCTTGTTGATTTCTTGAAAAAAATGAGTGTCTTTCAAATGTTAAATTCTTTCTCAGATTACAATACCTTTCAAACTTTTCCATTATTTTATCCACCTTGATGTTATCTCCTTTTGCATCCCACTGGAATGTATTATACACTTCTAAGGCCTCCAAACCAACTACATGTAATAACGCCATGGCTTGCACTTTTCCGTCTTTTTTATCTAAACCCGAGGCGATTTGATAGATTTCAAACTGCTGTTTGAACCTTCTCCAATTTTCTGCTAAATTTCCTGTTAATATCAACGACTTAGGAGGTTTGAACTTATCCATATTTAGTTTAAAATTTTTTTTTCTTCTGACACCATGTAATAAGTTCAAACAAAGATGGCGGTTATACCTATCCTGATTACCAAATATACCATCCTATTTATACCTAACTATTTACATAGATAATCCAAGCACTTAACATTACAGAGGTCTAGAACTTTCTCTAATCTGAATCATTTTTGACATATGTAACAACGAGTTGTGGAATTGAAATTTTTGGAATTGGTATCTGTGAATATTAGGGTCTCACGTTTTCCATAGTGTTTTTCGATACAACTAAAATGGGCAGCTCCTTTGTATTCATCTGTAGGACAATTGTGGTCTTTGATTTTGTCGAAACCGAATTGTTGTTTACAAGCCTAACAATGAGCGCGGACCTTTAAAATCTGTGTAGTCGTTCTTTGTAATCACCATTTTTCTTTGCAAATTTAAAATTACAATATATTTTTCTCATTTCGTTTTCTAGTTTATTGAGGAATGTTTGTGCAATGTCTTCATTTGGTTCACTTCTTGTGTAACGTACAAGTTTTGATTCATAAATCATATCATCAAAACATTCCACATTGTAACAAAATCTGCTAGGTTTATGTTCTTAACATTGTGTCATTCCTTCACCTAAGTTGTTGTTTATTGGTTTCGTGATGCATACGAAATCTGCGTAAATAGCAAAAGGTACTTTTGTCATATGTGGAAAGTTCTTGAACTTGACGAACAAGTTTTCTTTAGGTAAAATTGTTTTTGTAGCGGCATGAGATTTACAATATTCTTGATATTTTAGTAGTAGATCTTTTTTCCAAAGTATTGAAGACAGTTATAGCATATATGGATTTTATGTTCTCTCTTTGTAACTTGATTCCCAACAAGCCTACTCATATTATTAATTTTGGTGTAGTGTTTGTCTTCTAAAAGTAAAAGTATAATATCTGGGAATCATGAATGTCACCCCTCTGAAAAACTTCATCTTTTTCATTGTATCCAAATAATTTTATCTTAAGATTGTTATTCTTTTCGAACTTTTTGATTTCCTCAATCGGTGTCGGAAATCTAATATTTGTCTAGTCTAGTGTTTCTGATTGTTTTCTTAAAAATGTAGTATTTCTTTCACAGTGTTTGTCATCGTGTTTTGTAAACAATGCTATAGATACTGCCCATTTGAAGCACTCTTGATCTGAGTTTTCTGTATTTATAATTGCTTTTTTATCAACGAGCCATTTTGGTGTCTCCACAGAAGGTGATCCCTCGAGTGGTTTATACTTTGCCACATGAATGTCCAACTCGACTATTCGTTTGAATTGCAAACCAGAGCCTTGTTTTTGTTTCTTAGCAAACGAGCTCAATATTTTGCTTATCATTTTCTCATAATTTTGTTCGACGTTCGAACCGGATAAAATTTGGTGATATGCAGAACTAAAGAAATCTCTGTCTCATGTGTTATTTCGTATGTAACAGGATCACTCTTAATCATAAAACATGACAACACCAGTTCAACTTTGTTGTTCTCGAGGATTTCATGACTTTGTTTTTAACACGGTTGCTCAACCAAAGCCCTGGATCGTAGTTGGACTTGCCTTCTATAGTGTAAGTGTGAAGACATCCTTTTAGAGCCTCGTCTTGTTTCTCAATTTTTGGTTTGCACCTTCGGTGGTGGTTGCTTTGCTTGCATTGTTTGAATAAGTTCATTGCTTGATTTTTCATTCGATCATATGTATTGGTAAGTTTTGTTTTCATGTCCTCTGGAGCAAAATCGATTATCCAATCGTAAAGTTCGTTTAGTTTTCTTTTGACTGTTTTGGTGTTGGGGCTTCTCTTTGTGTCTTAAATCTCTCTGCAACAGTTTCTTGTCTATAATGGTTTGTTTTCTTATAATGGTTTTGTTTGCTTTGCTTATTTCTTCTCTTTCTTGATTTGGATTTTGATTTTGCTTACTAGGTTTTATTTTTGGTTATGGTTTTGACTTGAGCTCACTTAAGTTTTCAACTATTTTTGTTTTTGACTTTCTTATATTCCCTCCTTGTATAGATTTCTTCGCGTTAAAAATCTCATCACGTCGTCTTTGAACTAAAGCTTTCTTATCTTGTGCAGCTTTGTTCTTGATGTCTTTCCATATGAGTGCCTTTTGTCTCATTTCTTTTGTCTCGTTTTGATATTGTTTGAGTTTTTTCGTCTCTGTAATTCTTTCCATAGAATTTCTTTTCAAGGAATATACTCATTTGACATTATCTTATAATTGATATTTCGTTTTTGAAGTCGTTGTTGAATACCTTTCGCAGTTTCTTTTGCTGTATTAACTAAGACGTTTTCCGCTTCAACTTTTATGTTTAAAACTTTCTTTGCATCATCGAGATTTTGTAGTAGTTTTTTCTTATGTTCGGATAATCTTGTACGATCTCCAATTTTTATATTTTTCTGTTTTGTTTTTTGTTGTCGCTCATGTTTTTGTTTGTTCATGATTTTACCAACTGTTGGTTCCGTGTTAGCCTTGTAATGTGTTCATTTCTCAAATCTTCTTGGGTATTCCTTTTGCATTTTTTTTTCTGAAGTTTCCTAATAGTTTTTTATTTATTAAGTCGTCTTGTGATCGTCGTGCAACTTGTGGTTTTGATTCCGCATCTGCACCTAGTTTTGATTTCATGTCTTCTCATAGTTTTGATTTCATTCTTGCATTCTGCACTTCGCTTTTATTGTCTCTTTATTTATAGGTTTTTCATGTTTCTTCAAAAATTTCGAATTTTCATTTCGTGTATTTGTCTCATTTTTGTTAACTTTAACGTTTTCTTTCTTACCGTGTCTATAAGTTTTTAACATGTCTCGTAATATTATTATTATAGAGTTTGTAATAGCATGCGCCATGTCATCGTCGTAGTTTTTCTTGTTGAAAGTTTCTTCGAGATTATCTAAATGTTTGTGCATATCTTTTGGTGTTTTTGTCATTGCTCTATCTTGTTTCTTAAGAGCGCTGAATGTTTCTACTTCAGCATTTAATGGTATATTAGACATTTGGTTTTTTGACAGCATTGTGTTTCTTACTATAGGTTTTTCGATTTTGTTTAAAAGTTTCAATTTTTCATTTTGTGCAAAACTTTGCATTTTCTATAGGTGGCTAATTCTAATTAACCTAATATAGTAATGTAATATAGTAAATTTTTATACATGTTTAAGTTCATTAATTATTAATGAGTTTTAGCTCATTTGCATAAATATGTCCCAGCATCCGCTATTTACATACTACTTTTTTTATAGTCAAAACATCTTAGGTTTTATCCTCAGTAATTTGGAGTAACACTATGCCACCCGAACGAAACTTTTGTTGGTTTTGCTGCTATGGAACTATCTTATCATCAGCTTAATTAACACAATTGCTGCATAGTTTTTTTTGTTTACCCACAAGAAATGGCAAGTAGCATGGTATTACAACTACATTGCATTGAGGTGAATTTGACGTCAAAGGTTTATCTCTTTTGCATTTCTTCCAAGATTACTCAGTTGCACACTGACACTTATTGAAGTCATGCCAACATAATGAGTTGATGTCAAAAGCTCACTGATGGTCCAAACTTCTTTCCTAAATTCTAAGTAGAAATCAAATAAAAGCATCTTGTAAAATATCTGATCATAACAGAGAGAATAAGTCTGGCACGTTTGTATTTGTCATGTAATATTGACATGGGAAAGAAACAACAGTGCAGATGATTTGAAGAATACCTGTTTGGTTTTTGAAAACATTTGCTGAAGCACTTTCCCTCCGGCCAACAATACTCTCATGTGCCTTTGTTTTTACTACTACACCAATCTTAGTGTTTTTACTGTAGCTTATTTTCTCTCGAAACTGTAAAGGGTGTTCTTTCCGCTCTTGTTCATTTTATTGTTTGGAACTTATGAACTCAGCTGTTTACCATGGGTGGATCTATTGGGCAAAACCTGTTCAGTTTTTCTAGTAAATGGTTACAAATAGAAATCAAATTTATACATTCCTAAAACAATGAAACATAAAATCTTTATTAACTGGACATGCTAATTATCTATCTAACATAAGACATAGTTTGAAATAATCATAAGATGCATGTAGGTGTGTCAATAAATTGTGGTTTATCCCATGTTTATGCTAGACAGGCTTTTTGAAATTTCTTTTTTGTTGATCACTACTAATTGTCTGGATATTCTAGCGATCTTGTTGCTCAGTTTATTTATTTCTTACTCTGCAAAGCATTGAAAGTGGATGGAAAGAGAAGTACTGTAGCTCTTTTCATTTCTGCTGTCTTTGGCTTTATTCTTCCATTAGCCAAAGTCCTGAGGTTACCACTTGAGATGTAGATTGAGCTCACTGTGCTATTCGCACACTCATATAGACTAACTAATTCCTCCAGATAGATTGGATTGAAAAATATGATTACCTAAGCATGTGTAATGAATCTAAATGGGTACATTGGAAATGAAACAATCAAAACCACTTATTGTTCCAATGCCCTTGTTTCAAATTTTGCACTTTCCTTGACTTCTGTTGACTAAGTTTTTCTCTTGAAATGTGTTGATGATATATTGTCTTTTAGGAAATGCAGAAACTTGGTGAACTTGTGTACATGTCGTCATTGCTCATTCATGGAGAAAACGAGGTAAGTTCTTTCATCACTCTCTCAGTTAATAGTAGCTGTTCTGGTGAGCCTCAAACATTCAGGGAATGTTCGTGCATCAAACATTTTCTAGAAGTAACATCTAGTTAACATGTCCATTGCAGGAAGTGAAAGAGAGACAGTTCCTATTGTTTCCTACCATGCTTGTGTTGCTGTTGGTCAGTGAAGATATTAGTGGATACTGTTTTGAGGTACTTTACACATTCCTCCACTGATTTTCATTTCTTTTTGCTTCCATGTTGGAAAAGTTCTTTTACTGATTTATTGCTTTAGTGAGTACATGCCTATGATTCACTCTTGTTAGCAATTAATTGATTCTGTAGTATCAACTGTATTTAGCAACTGTGCGTACTTGTAAAACAAAATCAATTCCAGTCACCGTGGAGCCACAAAGTGTTTTTAAATGATGTTATTTGTTGATTGTTGTGCATCAGAACTATTATTTGTTGGGTGTCTGGCTATTTATTAGTATTTTGCTACTGTGCTCTATATCAGCAAACACGTATTGAAGGTAGCAGGCCAAATCATTTCTGTAAGCATTATGACCCAATATTGTCACCTGATATAATACTTAAAATACGTACATGTTTCTGAATAATTTTGGAAATTTGCAAATAATTATACAAAGTATACACAGTGCAAGTTGTGTAAACTTGATAGAATCAGTTAAATCAGTGTTGATATCAGTAAGGCTTATAGTGCAATAAATTGAAGAGTGATTTTAGGAGTAATTTGGCAGCAATTCTGAGATGGATGGGAGAACTCACGGGAATTCAGAAATACAATAACAGGCAAACGTTTAGGAGAACGTGTGTTTTCATATTCAAGAGTTAGTCTACTTTGGTTACACTTTATTGCTTTAACAATGATAAACAGCTTGAAAAGATATGGTTGTGAAGAAATATTTTCTTTTTGGACTGGACAGTATAACCACTGTTCTATGAAGTGTGATCCAGCAGAACTGTCTTGCTGAAATTGATTTGTTGTGTGTTTTATTGACTTGTAATTGAGCCAGCAACAAGCCATCAGGCAAACACCTTTTACTGTTTCTCTTGTTGGTAACTTGAAGCCTAGATGTTGTATCCACTTTCGGTCATTTAAAGAAACAGATCAGAAGACTGTATTGGATAGTATTTCTTTGATTTACTTATTGACCAATCGCCCTTTGAACAATGGATTTCAGTTTTGATTGATGCATGCGCAAAAGAAGACACGTGTGTTAGGAATGAACAGCGTTTTACCAATATTTTGTTTTGAATAAAACTTTTCATCTTTTAAATTGCGTTGAAACCTGTTTTTTTTTCATTAAACTGGCATCCCGGTACAGTGAAACACTATAATTCGAATCAGCATTCTAGAGTTTTACAGGAGCCTTAATACAAAGAAGTTTTGCTACCCAAAGGTTATGTATCGCTAGAACAATCTCAGAACCGGCCAAATTAAGCATGAGTGTTGAAGATGAAAAGGTCGAAAGAAGCAGTGCAAAAAGGGCTGTAACAGTCGCAACTGTCAGCAGAGAATGTGATTATGATATTTTGAAGAGCTTAATGTTCGATTTAGAAAAGGCATATGATGACTTCTGTAATGTCAATGAGGAGTTTGAAATTATGGTATGTGAAAAGCAATATGCTGAATATCGCAGAGTCAGTGGAGAGGACATTAAAACTTGTGGAGATGGTGTCTTGAAAAGTTATCAAGACGCAAGGGAGTTATTTATGTATGCTAAGAAAACAAGTGAAGAAAATGCTAGAAAACTGGCTGCACAACCAGTTTGGGTTACTCTAAAGAACAACCTTTGAGGAATAGGCGAACTAATAACTGCTATAGATATGAACTTGGGATTAGAAAATGTGAATATGCATGCTTTACAAATGGATAAGACTGATTTGCAATCACTATTGAATATCATATGCTCATTAGAAGACTCAATCTATGTCTGCATGACCAAAAATCTATTGCCGAACCTTTAGCCTGTGGCAAGGCTAGTGAAGCAACTTCCTAGCAGGTTCGTAATTCTCATGTCAATGGTAGTGAAGCAAGTTGATTGCAGGCTAGTCATTCTCATGCCAGTGAGGTCACAGCAAGTAGTGCCAGCCCATTCATCGAAACCACCAATGCCAACACTGTAGTCCACACTAATGGCAGAACCATTCCTGGCACACCCAACACCTCAAATCCTTCAACCATCTACGCTACCTCACCCCAGGTCTCCATGGATTCATCTTCGACTATGGCTAGTGCCACCTTAGCGACCTTACCCATTGCTACCACAACTACCATTCTCGATAAGTCAAGCCCATCCTAAATTGGTACCAGCAACTTAATGAATGTAACAGCTCAAACTTTTGTACCTCATACACAGAACACTTACAGTGTAAACTCTCCTGGACAAACACATCTGTTTCAACCTAGTAATATTTTCCTTGGTGCTTCTGAAAATAACCCCTGTGGTATCCCAGTAAGTAGTCTGACCACCACAAGCTACGCTGTTGTGTCTGCTTACCCAGTTACTGGCACTACACAATTCAGTACCAGTTCCAACACCCACCAAGTGTACACCCGTATTATGGGACTGGAACCATTTCCTTCTGTTCGGCATTACATGAAGATAAACCTCCCCCCCCCCCAAATAAGGAATCCACTATCTTCTTAAAGAGAATGAGCCACCCTGTGTTTTCAGGACTTAGAAGAGCTTGGCCGGAATTCAAAGCTGTATGGAAGTCTGTAGCAGATACATCAAACTATAGCAAGACTGCTCTAGCACCCAAGTTGAAAAAATCAGTGAAGGAAGAAGCCAAGCTCTGCATAAAGTCTATTTTTATCACAGAACCTGAAGCCTATGGCAGGATGTGGGAGAAGTGAGAACTGTACTATGAGGACACCAGCGCCAGTGTCCAAGCTGCATTGGAAAGCCTCCAAAAGCTGAAACCTGTGAAAGAAGAAGATCATTACGGCCTCGTGGAAATTGTCGACGAGGTAGAATCAGCTTATTCACAGTTAGATGAGCTAGCTAGATTGAGTACTTTAACACTGAAAGATTTAGACTTTATTTGTGATTTGTGACTTGTTCAACTCAAAGTTGACTGCAAAAGGAAGTATAGTGAATTGTGGAAACTTCAACCATTCAAATCTCGGATGATGTTTCTGGAAAAAAAGTGTGTAGTTGTAGCATGCCTGGCAGAAAATCAATTACCAAAGAAGAGAAGTGATCGAGGGTCTGGCAGTAGTTATCACATTGAAAGAGATAGAAGACCCCTAGGAAGATATCATAAGTGTGCTTTTCCTACTCACAGGGAAGATACCATAAAGCACAAACTGAACCATGCAAGGAATCCCAGAAGCCCCAGGTCAGCAGCAAAGATGGAAAGCATGAGTTATTGAAACAGGTGAATGCCTGCTTTATATGTTTCAGAAATCACAGAAAGCAAAACTATCACAAGAAAATCTCATGCTCTACCTGTGAGAGTAATCAGCATCACCCCTTGCTCTGTGTTCAAAAGGCAAACACTCAAGACGTCGAGCAGAAAAAACCAAATCTGAAGGTAATGAAAACCAGGAAAATATAGAAACGGCCGCACACGTTGCAGCCAGCGACTCGATGGCATTGTGTCCAATCTATCAAACAAATGTGAGTAATAGCTGCAAGAAGTTATCAATCTTCTGTGATGGTGGCTCGAATCCCAGCTATATAACCAATTGTGCTGCAGAGAGGATAAAGGCTGAAAAGGTGAAAAGGCTCTCTCTTGATGTTACAACTGCGGGCAGTCTACTGTAGAGAAGACCTAAAATACGTGGCAGTACGAGTTTGGAATCAACACAAATTCAGGAAAAAAAGGTCACCTTTGCGGCATTTGGTATGGAACGAATAACTGTTCCCATAAGCAAGTTAGACCCCAAAGTACTCATCAGGTTGTTCCCAGATTAAGATCCGGAAACACTTCAGAGAAAATCGTGACACCTAAACGTACTTCTTGGCTGCAACTACTTTGGTCTGCACCCTAAACAGAGAGGGCACAGAACGGTGACAATTTGAGTATTATGAGTGGTTCATTGGGAATCTGCTTGGAAGGAGCCCACGCTGATCTGATCGAAGGAACTAAGTACAATAGTAACCTCATGGAAAAGATACATGATGTAAACATCAAAGTTGAAACCTACAAGACACGTGTATACTCATATCCAGAGTTATTTCCTGCCATCAACCCAGACATCATCATTTCATCTGACTCACTGGTGAAAGAGAAACGCCTCTATTCTCTCAACACTTCTCGGTCTTTTATCAACCAAAAAACGGAGTAGAACAAGCTGAAAATATCATACAAGGTGAAGAATTTTGTATGGAAACCGAGCCCAAATGCGGTGGATGCCATTGCAACGAGTCTCGCAATGAGAGCGTCAAGCAATGTTGAATAACAAGTTTCCCTTGGCTTATCGACCCCCATACCCTACCCAACAATTATGAGACCACCTATGCCACCCTACAGAGAACAGAGAAATTGCTGAAGAAAGATGATGAATGGGCCAAAACTTATGGAAAGCAAATGGAGGATATCGCATCTGGATATTGCATACTGGCATCGCTTGAAAGCTGACACCTCAGTAGATGAAGGATTGATCAGGTCCTGCATTTTGTATCTCACATCTTGCGGTAGTGAGTTCTCGATCAAATTCCATGCCTCATCGGATAGTTTTCAATTCAAGTCAAAATCACCAGGGAGTTTCATTGAATTCCTATCTTGCGAAAGGCCCAGATTCATATATGAACAATGTAGTTGGGATTCTACTTCGCTGGAGGGAGAAGAAGTGGCCATAATCAGTGATATCAGGAAAATGTTTAATAGAGTACATTGGAAGTTTTAGAACAACATTGCCATCGATTCTTGTAGAGATCTAGAACAATATTGCCTTCCTGACATTTATGTAATTCAACAAGTCAACATGGGTGATAGACCTGCACCGGCTATCAGTAGAAAGCAGTATATTAAACAGCAGAGCTGCTCCCTGATGATAGTTCTTAAGTCGCAAACCTGTTAAAGAATTCTAGTTATGTAGATGACTTGATTGACTTAGAACCTAGTAAAACCGATGCTTTAAAGACGGCAAGAGAAGCTGAAGACATCCTAGCCAAAGAAGGATTTTCAATCAAATTTTGGCAATTTAATGATGAGTCAAGTTATCGCACTTACGAACAATTTATCAAAGTAATTGTGTCAGACAGGAAAGATGAACAGCCCAGTCAAAAAGTTGTAATGCTCAAGGGAACAGATGAGAACCTGCATGTACTTGGTCTTGGATGGAATCTAAGAGAAGACACCATCGTTTATGAAGTTACTTTAAACTTTAGCATTAAGAAACGTTGTGTCCGTACTGGCCCAAACTTTCTTGAAATTAATTTACCTGGTGCGTTACCTGATTTCCTGACTAGAAGAATCGTTTTGGAACTGGTGATGAAAAGTTTTGATCCCCTTGAGCTGACCTCACCATTCACTCTGTTGACTAAGATATACCTGAGGGAGACATGGTGTCATAAGCTTGGTTGGGATGACCCCCTTCCAGGTGATCTTGCAATGACCGGTCCAACTTCTTTTCCACCTTGTTTAAGCTACAGCGATTGTGCCTGGTGGAATGCCTACATCCCACGGAAGCAATTCACTTACCCTGGCTGATTATTTTAAATGATGGTAGTGGTCTTGCTTATGGATTCGCTGCTGGTATCAGATAGAAGTTGGAAGACAGTCGGTTATGGTGGCAATTGGTCATGGTAAAGTGTCGAATTGCTCCAGTGAACAAGCTGTCCATGCCACAGATGGAATTGAACTCTGCGGTTCTCTCGAAAAGAGGACAGAATCCCTGAGAAGGAAATGCGATTCAACTTCGAGAGAGTCCTCCAGGTTGTTGATTCAGAGACTGTATTGAGCATGATAAAGAAGACCAGCACACATTTCAAGGTCTATGAAGGAGGATGAATTGGCGAGATTCAGGCAGCTACTAATGGATACATTGCCTTATGGGCATAGGTGTCAAGTGAGCAAAATATTACTGATTGGCTAACTCATGGGAAAGCACCTGACGAGCTTGACAACGATTCCCACTGGTGGAATGGTCCTCCTGTTCTGTATCGTCTGATTGAAGAGTGGGGATTAAAGTTCAACCCAAAGAAAGAAGATGCACTTCCTGGTGAAAAGAAAGTACCCCACAGACAGAAGTACATCCAGTCCACTGAACTCCAGTCAAGGTGGAGCAAAGACCGTGGGTACGTAGCCATGGTAAGTGTAGATATCCCGATGATAGACTACACAAGATTCAGCAATGTCAAAAAGTTGATATAGATTGTTGCAAGACTTTTACGTATTGCTAGAATGAAGAGCTTCCATGGTGGGTGAATTTTATCAGTATCTTCACAACACTTATGAGAAGCTGAAAACTTCATCATGAAAGATGCGCAGAAATTACTCAAAAGTGAAGCGATGAAAGTCAATCGAAACAGCAGGAAGAGAAGTAATTACTTTTGTTTGACGCCAGTCCAGAATGCCGCAGGCTTTTGGGGTCATGTGTCAGTGCATGAACAGTAGCAACCCAATGATGACAGACTCATTTTTACAAAAGTTATTACGTTGTCGTCATCCAGTCACGAGACATCTCATGCAACGAGCTGATTTCTCAGGTCATAGAGGACGTGATGCAATGCTTGCACGACTCCACTAACAGTACTGGTTACCCCAAGGAAGCAAATTGGCTCAATCCATCGAAAGCAGGTGCAAAAAGTGTAAGCTACGAGAGGCGAAATTTTAGTCTCAATTAATGGGACAACTGCCTGAAACAAGAGTGAGACTTGCTCCAGCCTTTAACAATGTAATGTTGGATCTTTTTGGTCCTTATTCTGTGAAAGGAGAACTGCAGAAAAGAACCAGTAGCAAAGCCTACGGAGTTATCTTCACAGATCTAGTCATGAGGGTGGTACACAACGAAGCTGTGTTCAGGTGCAGCACCAAATCATTCCTATTGGCTCTTAATAGATTTGTCAGTATTCAGGGTTGGCCGGGGGATTTTTATAGTGATCCAGGCTCTCAGTTGATCAGCGCCGAAAGGGAACTTAAGGAATTATGGAAGAGTATCGTTTGTCATTCTTTGCATAAGAAAGGAATTGAAAATGGTTTGACCTGGGTATTTGGTTCTGCTGATAGTCTGTGGTATCAAGGATTAGTTGAATCAATGGTGAAACGAGCCAAACGAGCCATAAAGTTTGCGGTGTATAATTGTCTCCTGCCAGTCTTGAAATTCCTATTTGTATGGTGCAAAACGTAAAATCTTCTGAATGAAAGACCAATTGGGTCTTTACCTGCCTCTGACTCCGAGCTTAACATCCTTACTCCCTGAGACGTAGTTATAATCACAGACAACAATACCATGTGCGGAGAATATCAGTCAGGTCTTGTCCACGAAGTGTTTCCTGGTCAAGACGGGAGAGTTCGTTTTGTGTAGGTCATGTATAAGAATGTCCAAGTTGGCTACAAGATTAAGGAATACAAGGGAGATGATCAAGCTATCATCATGACTCAAAGCATTTAACAGTGGAAGAAGGTCCTGTGTCCGAGTTAAAAGAGTAGCTAGAACTGAACAACAGTCTTTGTACACTTATTAACATTAATATTGCATGATTATTAATTGTTTTGTTAAGATGCCATCCCATCAACCCCAATCTTCCTGGTGTATTGGATAGTATTTCTTTGATTTACCTATCGATCGATCGTCCTTTGACAGATGGATTTGAGTTTTGATTGATGCATGCACAAAAGATGACATGTGCAGGAAATGAACAGTGTTTTACCAATATTTTGTTTTGAATAAAACTTTTCATATTTTAAATTGTGTTGAAACGTGTTTTTCTTTCATTAAACTTGGCATCCCAGTACAGACTGAGTTTATGCATTAAAAGTAGTGGAAATTTATGAAATCATCTGAAGAAGGATGTTGAAACTCCTAGGGGGCCTAGGTTTGGAGTTATTGTTGTAAATATGCACTGAATGATAAATTCTTCAACTATGCATTGTTTCCTATTTTATCCTTGATCAAGGATGGATGCTAATTACTTCAAGCTATTTGTGCCCATGCGTAGAAATGAGAAACAGGTAGTCAGTAGGTAGATTTAATTCTATGGTAGGGCTTCAATGCTGGAATCGGTTTTGCATGTTGTGTACTTGGATGACACAAAGTTTAGAATATTGTGATTTTTGAAACGTGTACAATTCTTTTAGATGGTTTTGATGTTAGAAACAAATACCAAAGCTAAAGGCAAATGCAAGTATTGCCAAAGATGAACATTCTATGCATTGTACTAGTTCTAGACTTCTTAGTTTATTTCTACCAACTATGGAACACTGCTTTTTTGAACCATTCAGTACAGTAGCTAGCTATGCATTATTGCGATACTGTTTGCCATGGCTTACACCTATATATTGCTATGTCTTGATAACTCAATAACATTGTTAATTATACATTTCATTTATGAAAATGCACAAACATACAATTCTACTTCCATGAGCAATTGCAATTCTATTCATTCCTCAATATTTAAAAACAAATTAATCAAAAGCATCAGGAAAGTGTATTGAAAAACATTGGCATGTTCATTGTGCATAGAAGGAAAAGCAATCAGACTTCA
Organism: Phenganax subtilis; assembly: GCA_025434845.1. Taxonomy (NCBI): domain Eukaryota; kingdom Metazoa; phylum Cnidaria; class Anthozoa; order Malacalcyonacea; family Clavulariidae; genus Phenganax; species Phenganax subtilis. Next base: position 64,007 of record JAOBYK010597554.1, on the reverse strand, counting down.
GTGTGTTATTATGCATGAAAAGTAATCAGACTTCAGTGTGTTATTGTGCATGATTTACTCAACTTGTACATGAAATTTTTGTGTGTTTGGAAGATCAGGCTTTTTGCTTTTGAATGATATATTTTCATGCCAAATAGAGAAAAAGTGAGTAGATACGAATTTGCTAAGACATAAGACGGTCATTAGTGCAAAGGATTGCATCTGGTTATACAACATGTTCATTAAAAGTTATTCCTGCTTACTAATGATTAAGCACGTGAGTAATTTGTTTAAATAGAATTGGTCAACTTACATCATGAAGGACTTGAGTTTCAATCATTTTAGTCCCAATTATAAATGGTGAAAATACTCGATTCCGACTGTCAGGCTTTGGAGGATTTGCTTTTGCTCATTTTGAGTGCAAAGTTTTTTTGAAACTTTGCAGTATTGTGATGAGTGGTGAAAATTCACATCAGTCACACAGTCAGACATACAGTCATAGTGTAAACTTTTCAGGGGGTTATGTAGGTATTTCACGTGCCTATTTCTATTAAAATGTTAAACAACTCTATCAGCACGGGCCCCCGTTTTTGCTGAAATTGCCATCGAACACGTGCTTCACAGCGAAATGAAATATTTTGCATACAGTAATGGCGCAAGTCTTAGGAATTGAGACATAAACCGCGATCGAAACTATCTCTTAAGCTATCGTACACTTGAGAAGTTCCTGTTATAAAGCTAAAGCCCAGTTTTCATTTAATCGCTTGATCGTCAATCGTTGAAAAAACAGCTTTTTTTCATTCGACGATCATATGGAAACATGCGCGGGCGATCAGGAATGTCGATCGTTGAGTCGTCAATCGTCAGTCGTCGAGATAGAACCGAGTTCTATCTCAACGATCCAATTTACCCTGCGGCAAGCACTGACGACTCTTTTTTAATGGAAACCGGGAGTCTGGCGATTCGACAACTATGGGCCAGAAAAATCTGTTTGAGTTAAAGCAAGGCTGTACTATTTGAAGGCAATTTTCTTTCTAAATATTAAACAAATGTGTAAAATAGTTCGTGTCATGTATTAGAGGTAGAACTTCCTAAGATTTCTGCTTCCTGATTGTATAAAGAAGCTTGCACGCAATTTTGCACGCTCAATATTTGCAGATGAAATTTTTATGTAAAAAATTACAATATTCTCAATTCACAATTGCAAAGGCATTTTACAAGGTAAGTCACGGAGATGGGTTAATGCAATACTGCAGTAATTATGAAAATGTTGCGATGGCTAACACTTAAAGTTGCTTGCGAAGGGCTGGCATTTTTGTTCGTACCATGACATTCTCTTGGTTAATTCAACTCAAAAGAAAAGCAGCCGTTTCCTTGACGGAAATATATATCTGACAATATCATACTGAACTGCGATCAGTTCTCCTGATTCTGCACAAAACAGAAAGTGGCAAACTGTATTTGAAAATATTATATTGAACATGTCTCAGACAAGCATTCCCAACTCAGCCTTTATGGAGCAGGTTCAGAAGTACGAATGCTTATACAACAAATTTAGCAAGGACTACAAGAACAAGCAATTCAAAATGAACAGTTGGACTAAAGTTGCCAAGACATTTGGTATAACTGCCGCCAAAGTAGAGAAAAAGTTTAAGAATATTCGAACAGCTTACGGTAGATTTTTAAAGAAGAAAAAGTCGATTCCATCTGGCTCTGGCAGAGACGCCATCGCAATTCCAAACGAGTGTGCAAATTTAGAGTGGCTGTCGGTGCAGATTATTCACAAGGCCACAACAACAAATTTAGCCAGCATCGTTAATTCGAGCATAGATCCGCACAAAAGTCATGAAGAAGAGTCAAACCCAGAGTCTGATGATTCAGACGTAGACGTTTGCATATCAGAACCAGAAGATGATATTTCTGTAACACAGGTTACACAGGCATCAACTAGTAAGGCCAAAAGTGTGGCAAAGCAAACAAGACCATGGAGTGCGCACAATAAGATTCCCTCGAAAGCAGATGTGGATCATGCTATTATTAGTATCGCAAGTACTATGGCAGAACACATGAAAAAGTCAACAAATACGAACAAAATAAAAGAAATCGACAAAGAAGATGGGGATGCACTGTTTTGTAGAAGCTTGATACCCCGACTCAAACGTTTCCCTCCGAGAACTAAAGCATACATACGGATGTAAGTTGAGCAGCCGACACTTCTACCTTTGCCACAAGATCTACCCTAGAATCACATCATATACCTTATACTCCTGAACAATGCATGCCACAGACAAGTAGTGTAGTTTTGTATGTTCAGGGACACTTTTTTCTTAATTAGTATATTTTTCTATTACAAAAAAAGGCGTTTTCGAAAAAGAGGGTCAAATATGTCCCAGAACCACACCCTCAAAATTAGTATATATTACTATTATGCATAATTAATTAGGGGTCCACGCCCTTTTTTTCACACAAAATCCAAGATGGCGCCAAAGTATATATTACTATTATGCATTATTAATGAGGTTACCACGTTCTTTTTGGCTACGCCCCCTTTTGAACACTTGTCCAACAACTGCCCAACAACTGTCCAACACTTGTCCAACAAGTGCTCACAAATAATTATTATGCAATCTCATGTATAATTAATGAGCTGTGACGTCATCAGCCAAGGTCAACGTCACTCAAGGTCACGTGACCTGATTGTGCAATCTCGTGAATAATTAATGAGCTTCCAAGATGGCGTCAAAGTATAAGATTCTATTATGAATAATTAATGAGCTAGCTGCCTCATGAATAATTAATGAGCTGCCTCATTTGCATGATAAGTGAAAAAAAGTTACGTACAAGGTGGTTGATTTCGTGTCTATAATTAAGAAATGAATTATCCGAAAAATTTTAAAGTCTAAAAAATCGATTTAGTAGAAGATTCTATTACGAAAAATAACCGGGTGATTAATTCAGCATATATAAGTAGAGAAAAAATGACGAATTCTAACAAAAACCTAAACCCAAAAAATTTTAGTCTCAAAAATCGATTTAGTAGAAGATTCTATTACGAAAAATAACTGTGTGATTAATTCAGCATATATAAGTAGAGAAAAAATGATGAATTCTAACAAAAACCTAAACCCAAAAAATTTTAGTCTCAAAAATCGATTTAGTAGAAGATTCTATTACGAAAAATAACTGTGTGATTAATTCAGCATATATAAGTAGAGAAAAAATGATGAATTCTAACAAAAACCTAAACCCAAAAAATTTTAGTCTCAAAAATCGATTTAGTAGAAGATTCTATTACGAAAAACAACAGGAAAAATTTTAGTCTCAAATTCTGATTTAGTATATTTTACTATTACGCGTGCATGAAATCAAAAAATGAAACTTTTTGAAAAAAACTCAAAACCTATTAGTAAGAAAGAGATGAATCAAAATGTTAAAAAATCAATTTCTTTTTCTGAAGATGATCCAAAAAATAAGATGAATCAAAATGTTAAAAAATGTTTAAAAAATACTATAAATAAAAGAGAGATGTCTTCACACGCGCAGAGAGAGAATAAGTCTTTTATTATAAGTAAAAAAAAAATATCCCTAAGATTCCTATTAAGGAATATATTACAAAGACTATAAAAGAAACGACCCCCACCCCATCTAAGAAATTGTATGTAAGAAAAATAAGAAGGCCTTCTACTCCTGCTTCACCTTCTGTTGGAGAATATTATACAAAAAATCTTCAGAGGTTTCCTATTCCACGATATACATCTAATAAGGAATATTTTCCAAGGAATAAAAATAGATCGATTCCTCCACCTCCTCCTCCTATTCAAGAACATTTTACGAAGACCACAAAAAAATCGGCTCCCACCCCAATTAATAGAATGTACAATGTGTTGAATAATTTCTATGATAAGTTGGTTGGAGTCGTTCCTAAAAATATAAGAACAAAAATATATAATTTTATGTCATAAACTTTAACAAAAAATAGGGATAAAGAACACAAAAATTACACAATGTAAAACTGCTCTCAAAGGACGATTGAGATCTTATGTACTTTATAATGATGATGATGATGATTCTGATCCAGAGACTTGGTTGAGAGATCGTAAAAATATAATTATAGATTATCTTAAAACTTTAGAAAATAATAAAGTTGAACTTATCTTAGTATGTGTGATGGAGAAAAGAGATCCAAAAACTGATGAAATAATAAATACAGATCACGATCATTTTAGTTCTGGATATTTTAAAATTTTAAAACGATCTAATCTTAATAAGATTTTTGAAAAGATGGTTCAAAAGATTTTATCTTCATTTTACAGCAAGCAGAAAGAGGCTTCCGGATGGCAATTTAAGAGAGTAGAAGAATTACATATTGATTTATCAAAATATAAATCTATTAAGGGATCTTCTTATATTCTCGCTCCAAAATGGATTTCAGCTAAAAAAGCTGTAATAAATCCTAAGAACGATTTTTTGGATGAGAATGGAAAACCAGATGAACAATGTTTTAAGTGGGCTGTAGGTGATGCGCTCCTTACGAGTTCTAAAGATAAGCATAGAGAAAGAATTTCTAAGTCTTTTAGAGAAAAAGTTAATGAAAGTTTTGATTGGTCGAGTATAAGATTTCCAACTCCAGTTGAAGATATCAAAAAATTTAAAGATAAAAATTTATTTGGATATAATGAAGATTATAAAAATGATAAAAATAACCCTGAAAATAATATATATCCCATAGGTGACATCCACGATTCTCCAGATGTAAGACTCTTATTATTAAATAATAAACATTATACGGTTATTAATAATCTCTCTAGATTAATTGGTTCTAGTTTAAATAAAAATAAGCGTAGAAAATTTGTTTGCGACTATTGCCTTCAATATTTTAGAAAGGAATACCTCTTATTAGATCATAAGAAGTATTGTGGAGAACATAAGCCCACAAAAACTATTCTTCCAAATTCTAGTAGTTTTATTTGTTTTAAAAATCATGCTCGAAAAAACAAGGTTGAATTTGTTATTTATTCTGATTTTGAATGTATTTTAAAACCTACAGATAAAAAAATTGGAGAAAAAACTATTCAATATCAAAAACATATTCCCAGTGGATTTAGTTATTTAGTTAAGTGTTTTAATGATTTTATCTATAAACCTAAATTAGTAATATATACTTATGATCCAAATGAGCCTAGATCTATTGAGGAGGTATTTGTGGAGAAAATAGAAAAGGAGGTTCGAGACATCTATAATAGATTTTATAAGCATCCTAAGAAAATTATCTTAACAGATCAAGACGAATTAAACTTTGAGAATGCTACAGAGTGTTATATATGTAATAAGTCTTTTGGTATTCGTAAAGTTCTATCGATAAAGTTAAGGATCATTGTCATTTCACAGGAGAATATCGAGGAGCTTCTCATAATGAATGTAACCTTCAAGCGAAGAAATCAAAATTTATTCCTGTTACTTTTCATAATCTCAAAGGATATGATTCCCATCATTTTATAAGACCCTTAAGCGCTACTCCAGGTAGAATTAGTTGTATTCCAAAAAATGAGGAAAAATATATATGTTTCACCAAATTTCTTTCTGTGGATGATGTAAAAGGAAAATTAATCAATAGACAATTAAGATTTATAGATTCTTTTAAGTTTATGGGATCTAGTTTAAGCACACTGGTAGGAAATTTAGAACAAAAAGATTTTACCCTCTTACGAAAATATTATCCTTATCATTGGGGGCTTCTATCAAGAAAAGGAGTTTATCCTTACAATTATGTGGATTCTTTCGAAAAAGTTAAGGAAATGTGTCTTCCTCCAAAAGAAGCTTTTTATTCAAGATTAAATGATGAGCATATTTTAGAAGAAGATTACTCCCATGCACAAGATGTTTGGAGGATATTTAATATGAAGACGTTAAAAGATTATCATGATTTATACCTAATAACGGATGTAATATTATTAGCCGATGTAATGGAATCTTTTAGAAAAGTATGTCTAAGAAATTATAATCTTGATCCCTTATGGTATTATACGGCCCCTGGATTAGCATGGGATGCTGCCTTAAAAACCACCAACGTAAAATTAGAACAATTATCAAAAAAGGATATGTACTTAATGATAGAAAAAGGTATTCGAGGAGGAGTTTTCAAGATATGTAAACATCTAATGTTTACTATTAGATATGTAAACATCTAATAGTTGCTAATAATAAATATTTACAAAACCACGATCCCAAAAAGCCTTTTGTCTACATTCCGTATTTAGATGCAAATAATCTTTATGGATGGGTGATGATGAAGAAACTCCCCACCCACGATTTCAAGTGGATGTCCAAGAAAGAATTAAAATCATGGCAAGATCTTGGTGAGAGTAAGGGATGTGTTTTAGAAGTAGATCTAGATTATCCTCAAGAATTACACGATCTTCATTTGAATTATCCTTTAGCGCCAGAAAAAATAAATATGAGTCTAGGTGAAAACATCACCACGGAAAAATTAGTTCCAAACCTACACCCAAAGAAAAATTATGTTGTCCACCACGAGATCTTAAAAGATTATTTAAGATATGGCCTCGTCTTAAGAAAGATTCATAAAGGTATTTGTTTTGAGGAATCATGCTGGTTAAATTATTATATAGAAAAAAATATGAATTTAAGAAGTTCATCAAAAAATAAGTTTTAGAAAGATTTCTTTATATTAATGAATAATTCTTTTTTGGCAAGACGATGGAGAACATTCGCAATACAGTTGACATAGAACTGGTAAATTCTGAAAAAAGAATTGAAAAATTAGTTAGAAATCCTAGTTTTAAATCTTTTACGATATTTGATGAAAACCCTGTTGCTGTTCATAAATACAAAACAAAATTATTATTAGATAAGCCCATTTATGTAGGAATGAGTATTTTGGATATTTCTAAGAGTCTTATGTACGATTTTCACTAAAATTATATAAAAAAGAAATATGGATCTCGAGCAAGACTAGGTTTTACAGATATGGACTCTCTACTTTGTGAAATAAAAACAGAAGACTTCTACAAGGACATCTCCCCAGATCTCAAGGAACATTTTGATACTTCTGAAATAATAACAAATAATCCTTATATTACTAGAAGATTTATCGGGGAATCTGGGATTCCCTTAAACAAGAAGGTTCCCGGCGTTTTTAAGGATGAGTGTGGAGGTACGCAAATTATAAAATTTGTGGGATTACGATCTAAATTATATGCTTATAAGAAGAAAAATACTAAGGAGGAGATTAAGAGTAAGGGGCTATCAAAATCTGTTAAGAATAAACCTCTCACCGCTGAAGATTATGAAAGATGTCTATTTAGCGGCGTAGAAGAAACAAGAAAAATGAGTCTTATTAGAAATAGAAAACACGATCTTTTTACGGAGAATATTCATAAATTTGCTCTAAGTGCAAATGACGATAAGAGGATCATTTTAGAAGATAAGATAAATACTTTGCCTTATGGACATTACAAAACGCGAGTCTGAGTACTCATTAAAATAAAAGAAGAAATGACTCCACAAAGAGTCAAAGAAAATATTACTATATTAGAGACAGAATTGTATACAACAAGACAAGAAATAAAAATGGTGCGATTTATGAACCCTCATATAACACTCGAGCATATCATACATTCTAAGCTTCTTTGGATAAAAGAAGTAGAGACGGAGATACTTAATTTAAGAAACATTTTAAATAAGTAAAGAAGAAAAAATGTTTATCTCTAGTGAGAAAAACATTTTAAAAATCTTTTTTTATATTATTTTCCCTAACATCCATCCTCCAACAAATCCCACAATTCCCATCACGATATGTTGATACTCCTCCATTTCTTTACTAGGGTTGTAGTAGTCCTCCAACCTTGGTTTTGGAGTCCATTGAAGTCTAATATTTTCAAGATTTTTTAAAAGATTTTCTAGATTTTTATTTGTAGTGTTGATGTCTCTATTAGCGTCAGAAAGTTCTTGACGAAGTTTAGCTTCTTTATTTTTTCGAGCTACCTCCTTCTCGTACCATGCTTCTTTATCTCTAGCGAGTTTCTATATCGCGAGGTTATGACGATTTATTTCCTTATCGTATCCATTATGACTTAGTTTAGAAAATCAAAATCCTGCTCCTGCAAAAGCAAAAGCGTTAAAGATTCCTCCTGCTACCATAGAAGCCATTTATTTAACGCTCATTTTTTGATTTTTTCTGGGATAATTTTTTTGTCTTCTAAATATTTTACCAAAACGGATCCCAACATGACGGCTCCAGCTAATTTTAAAGTTCCTTGAATACTTTGGGGTGTACCCAAGGGTTCTCCTAAAACTTTCTTACTCACCATAGAGACTCCTACGGCAGAAAGTGTTAAAATTCCTGCATCGTAAATTTGATTAATATAGTTACTTTTGGTACTCATTTATTATATAAGTTTTTTTAATCAAACGTGTCTAACAAGGAGTTCTTGCGACTCGCCACGCTCGTTTTTGGTTTTTCTAAGTCGCTTGTTTTTTCTTTTATTTTTATTGCTTCTTAACAATGGACTTATTTTCTTCAATATTTTCTTTAACTGATACGGAGGTTTTATTTTTATAAAACATGTAAGAAACAGCTACGATTCCAAGTATAGAAACTATAATAGTAGAGGGTGGAGCAATGAATAAGAGAGACCAAGAAGAATCAACATTTTTATTTTTCTCAAATTCTTCACGATTTTTCTTTTTTGCTTCCTTAGCTTGTTTAGAAATCTCGGCGAGTCTTTTTCCAGCCGCTACTCTTCACGGATCTTTCTCTTTCTTTTGCATAGTAAGGGCTTGAGAACTCTTACCTTGATCTTCAGCACTACTTGCGATTATGTCGCTTTCACTTAAAATTTGCTTATTTTCTTCTGTCATTTATTTAAGTAAATTTTAAGTAAATTTTAAGTAAGTCTTAGGCACTAGCATTGGAGGCGCGCAAAGCGCTTGCGACTATGTCGCTTTTACTTAATTTTACTGTATTTTTACTTAAAAATCAGCCAAGCAAGAGCGACGTAGTCGCATGTAGTGCATGAGATTTTTTTTACGATTCCACAACGACGTATAATTCTGACTCGTTTCTGATGGTGGGTAAACGTTTTTGAGGGCAACGTATAAAAAATACAAAGATGTCATCTACATTATGACCATAATCGGATAATCTAAACTCCTTATTTATTTCTAAAATGTAAAAGTCTTCGGTTTTCTTCATATTTAAAAACTCCTTTTTAAACACGTTAAAAAAGACCTTGCTACCACCTTTTTTTATAATAGTAGCTTGATACTCTAAGTCTAGAGTTGTTAATGTCGTATTATCGTCAAAAACGTGATATAACAATTTAGCTCTTGTATTATAATTAATCTTGGGAGGTTTAATAAGGGTTGGAGGATATCCAGTACGATTACTAGAAGGTTTTTCCCAAGCTGATTGATTTAAATCAGAAAATTTAAACGTAAACATAAAATACGATCTTAATCAATAAATGTCATTTTTTAGCTCAATTTTAACATCTCTTATCTTTATCATATTACTTGATGCTAAGGTTTTAATTGACGCGATATCGGACTTATTATTCACGGCTATTTTTCTATTTGTATCTATAAGTTTAAAATTCAACGCAATGTTGGATTTATTCGCTTCGCTCAAGTTTTTGTTGGACTTTATTTTTTCTTGAGATTTTTCTAAATCGTTTTCTAATTTTTTATATTAAGATTAGATTTTTTTTTGTAACCAAGATACATTGCCATTTATTATAGCGAAAAAGCAAAATCTATGATTTTGCCGGCGAAGCTCAAGTTGTTTTTTTTTATATTATATATTTTGAAAAAAGAACCCCAGCTATCAACATAACACCTGCAACTTCTAAAAGATGAGAATTCGTTTTTGAATCAGTTTTGAGTCCGAAAAAAAAGTCGTTGGAATAGTTTTTGAATCCGAGGAAAAAGTTCTTGGAATAGTTTTTGGAATAGTTTTTGGAATAGTTTTTGAATCTGTTTTTGGAATAGTTTTTGAAACCGAAGAAAAAGTTTTTGGAATAGTTTTTGTTGACGCTACGCGGTTAAGATCGATATTCTTGCCAAATTTCATTTCACCTGTTGCTATGGTTAAAACGTTATTATATCCTTCGATGGGTTTTTCTGAAACAATCATAGACGACAGAATCAGAATGATCCCCGGACCTATCATCATGTTTAGGACCACGTTCGTATTTCTTATCGCCGTTCTCGTATTAGAAATAGTCACCGTGGGGTCGTCTTGTGTAAATGTGGCTTGAACTAAGTGATGAAAAACATCTTGCGTTTGAGAACTTTTCGCGCCTTGATTAACAATAGGCCATCTCGTATTGGCTTGAGCTCCTAGAATGGAATAAACGTAGGATTTTACCGCTTGTTGAAGGAGTTTCTGACCTAAAGACGTTAATCCATCGGAATCTTTTTTTTATAAACGATTTCCAGTCGTGATCGGAATTATTTATCATCTTATAAACCCAATCATATTCTAGTTTTTCCACGTCATATCTTTTATGAGGATTAAATCTAGGTGCTAGCTTAAGATGACCATAAATAGATCTATCCAAGTAGTCACTTAATTCTGCATGCTTATTGGGTTTTTGATGTTTTACAATTTCTTTTACGGGCATATTTTTTTAAAATAAGTTTTAGAATTTTATCATTGACGTATTTCATTAATTCTTCTGGATGTCTTAGGAAGCGTTTCATGTGAAAATAAAAATAATATTTTGCTATAGAAGTTATAATTTTTGGTTGGCTCGTGGCTCCCGTTGGCCTCATTTGTCTTATCGACATTCCTCCCAAGTAAGAAATAACGTAGGCAGCCACTAAACTTGTAAAATAAGGTTTAGTCTTATAATCAAAATCCATCTTTCTTATGTCTCCAAATTCTTCTAAATCATCTGGATCGAATTTTGTGTCTTAGACGTTTAATTTGTAGGACAAATAATTGTTTTCATTTTCCGTAGAAATTTATTTTTGTAAACCCGACTACGTCAGCGCTTCGCGATTCTAAATTGTTTTTTTCTAAAACAAATTTTTTTAAGGTTCTATAATGATTCCATATCTGAGGTGCCCAGTATGAGTCATCTCTATAAAAAATTCATAAAAAATACAAAACACAAAAAAACTATGTGAACGCGCTAGCTGAACAATTGCAGCTAGACCTCGTGGACATGAGTAAACTTTGTTATAAAAATAATTCTTATAATTGGATTCTTACCGGGGTGGCAATACTATCTAGATATGCTTTTGCAATTCCCGTATGCAAAAAAGATACTCAAAATATGACCAAGGCTGTAAGCAAGCTCTTAGAAGAATTTAAGTCTAGCTTTGGAAAATACCCAGATAAGATTCAGTTCGACGAAGGAAAAGAATTTCATAACATGGGAGTAAAAACTTTGCTAGAAAAACATGATATAAAATACTTCTCCACATATTCTGATAAAAAAGCTGCCATCGTAGGAAGACTCAACCAAACTTTAAAAACGATCATGTGGAAATATTTTTACTCTAAGGGAACTTATAAAAGGATCGACGTTTTAAGCGATTTTTTGTACAATTATAATAATACTAAGCATGGAACTATTTTGATGAAACCCTCTGACGTCAATAAAAAATAATTCAGAACAAGTTTGGTTAACCTTATATGGACATTGGACCGGACAATATCCTCTACTGCGTTATAAAATAGGAGAAAAAGTGTGAGTAAGTACAAGAATTTTTTTGAAAAAGGATACGAAGCTAATTTTACGGAAGAAATTTTTGAGATTAGTAAAATTTTGGAGGCGATCCTACTATGTATGAAATAAAAGAAGCGAATGAAATGAGCTCAGATGATGAACTTATTTTAGGAAAATTTTACGAGGAAGAATTATCCCCCATAGATAAGAAAGACGACGTTTACAGAGTCGAAAAAGTTTTAAAAACTCGTGGAAATATGGCCTTAGTAAAATGGTTAGGTTATGATAATAAATATAATTCTTGGGTGAAGAAAAGCGACATAAAAAATCTCTAAATAAATGGACGCAAAATTTGAGGATTTTGATCTTGATCGAGATCGTGAGTTTGAACGTGAACAAGAAGAAATCGATATAAATAATCTAGATTGTGAAAATGAAGCAGATAGTAATATAGATAGAGATCATGAGACGGATTTATTAGAAGAAGAAACTTCTTTTATAGAACCCTTAGATCCTGATCTAGAATTGAATAACACTCCTGATGAGGTTGATATTCCAAAACCGCCAGGAAAAAAAGACGTTACAGAGGTGGAAAGAATAAAGACACATGAAAAGAAAACTTCCTACTAAGTTTTTTAAAACACAACGTTGCTAAAAAAGATGAACCGAGTTCTAAAGAACTCGTAGAAAAAATTAACCTAAGAATAAGTGAAAAAACTGGTAAAATCTTATGTGCTGAGTTTGAAGGAGAAAAAATTATCGTTACGAGAAATAATAAGCTTGTTTATTTGGAAGATCAAAGATCTCTAAAAGCTATAAGTAGGTTTATAGAATTGTCTAGTAAAGCTAAAGCAGAACATCATGGCACATCTTCAGCACAAGTAGAAGAAAATATAGAACTAGATACTTGAAATAATGATAGTTTAGAATCGATTACAACTCAAGCAATAGAATCTACTATAGATGAACTTCAAACTAAAATAGACGGCATGTGGGAAATCCTATCAAAAGCGAACAAAGTAAACAAAGCGAACCGCAAAGCGCCTTTACTAACAATGGAAGAATTAAAAACTGCTTGTGGATACTTAAACATGTCCGAATCTCAAACTGTCGAGGAAAAATTAGAAAATCTAGAAAATGAAGCCAATCATTGGAGACTTAAAAAACTTCAGGAGGTAGATCCAGAAAAAGAAACCGTATACGACACCTTGGAAAAAATAGCAAGACTTTCTGCTGATAAAATAAGACTAGGAAATGATCTTAGAACTGTAGAGCCTGAAACTAGCGATATTATAGAACGTGAAGTCGAAGCTAATGATCTTAATCACTTCGAAAAGTTTAAAAAATGAGCTAAAAATAATTTAGTAGGTCTTAGTGGTGTCGCCATAGCTATAGGAGGGATTATAACGACGGTTTTAATGAGTGCTAGAAGTGCCGTTAAAATACGAGCTCGAGCCACGAGTAGGTTTGCTAATGCTCTAGCTAACTTAGGTAAACAAGTAGGACCTATTGCTGCTAAGGTGTTGAATGTATTAGGAAGTATCTTAAAATGGGGAGCGAAAGGTGCAAGTTTTATAGCTAAGAATCTTTGGATTTTAGCTCTAGCTTTAACTTGGTTTGTTTACGATATGTATAAGAATAAGAATAAGAAATAAAATAAGAGGGCCCTGGCGCCTTCGGCTTTTAAAAATGTTTATCTCTTAAAAATGAAGATAAAAGGAAATCTTTGATTTCCCGTGTTTTTTTCTCCCTAAATAAATGACAACCACTAGCGAACTTAGACCACATTTTAGAAAATTAAAAATGTCGGATATTAAAGGAAATAGAAGTAAACATATTATCACTTTTAATCCAAATAAGGCAAATCCTGGGGATTTACGTCGATATTCCTCGATTAAATAAGGAAGATTGCTTGGTTCCAAAATCGTTGAATTTAAAATTTGATTTTAAAAGTGCAAATGATAAATCGTGGCTTTTGAATAGTCTTGGAAAGGGACTCGTAGATAGACTTTGCATTTCCGTTGGAGGAGAAATTTTATTCAATAATACTGGAAATGCTACTTATGATATTTATAAAGATTTATGGCTTCCAGAAAGAACAAGAGAAGAAATGTGTGATTATGGAATCGTTAACGAAAATACTAGAAAATTAATGACCGGTTCTGATGGTGGAGCAAAAACTGGAACCACGCAGAAGGTTTCGGACGCATTATTAGCTTCTGTTTTAGGATCTAAGCAAAAAATAAAAGTCTCAAAAATCTTGGGAGATCATGGGTTATTTTGTCCCTCTGCGTTAGAAAATGATCTTCAATATAGAATTACTTTACCAAAAGATAGTAAAATCATGAAAGCTCAAAGTGGAGAAAGCGTAGAAGGTTATAGTTTAGAAAATATCGCATTGGAATACAATAAAATTCAAAACGAAGAGCTAGCCAATGAAAGTATCATGGGATACGAAGTTGGAAAAAGTTTAAGTTACGAACACGTTACCTTGTTAAAAACCGTAGAGTGGGATAAAGCTAGTACTTTAGTAAACGAAACGGTAAATCTTCCTCGAAAGAGCATGGCCACGATCGTGATGTTATTTAGAAATAAGTCCGTCACAGATTCCGAAGAATTTGTATATCCCAATATAGAATCTATTAAAATTACGACGAGGGCGTTCCAAATTCCGTCTTTGGACTAGGAATCAAAAAAGAAGATCTTTACGATGAAGCCAAAATACTATTCGAGCATAAAAGCGAGTTGGAATACGAGCCCAGTAGTATGTCGATTAGAAATTTCTTTAAGGATAATTTCGCGTTGGTGGTGGATTTAAGAACGACGGAGGACAAACTAGTCATGGGAGCTGGAAAGAAATTACTCAATACTCAAAATGGAGTGCTGTTGGAGATCACGAAGAAAGCTACTATGGCTAATGTCATGTGTCACATATTCGTCGTGAGCGATGGACTAGTTAACTTTAAAAATAAAACAGTAGAAAATATTCATTACTAAAAAAAGAAAATCCCCCGCTTCTTATAATAAATGGGAAATTGTGTACATAAGACTACTACAAAATATTCTATTAAGGATCCAGATAATCCTGGAAAAATTATAAAAGAAGTAACCACTACTATTAGTTGTGGATGTACCTCTAGAGTTGGAAAAAATGGACATGGAGTTCGCATTAATACTGATTTTAATTTTGAGGATACTACTACCGAGCGCAGCGAGCTCAAACGAAGTGAGACCAAAAATATAAAAAAAACTATATAAAATGTATAATCTCTTAAGGTTATACATTTACACAGCGTCTACGCGGCTATGCGATGTTCGTAAGGATATCTTAGCGAAATCTCCAACCTTGCATACGGTGTGTGTTTTAATTTTTGTAAGATCTCAGATTTTTCTTTTTTTGTTAAGTGACCTAAATAATCATCAAAAATAATATCCATATCTTTTTTACTAGGATTATAAAAAGTTACTAGTCTTGAGATATTTTCTCGATAGGGTTTTGTAATAGAAGTTAATTGTTGTGTAATAACAATCGTAGAAAGTCCATGATGTCTTGCGGAAAATGCAAGTTTTACGAGTTCCGAAGTACGTTTTTTCACAAAACTCGAGGCAGCTATGTCATCTAAAATAATGAGGGAGTTTGTACCTTTTGAGAATTCTACGACTTGTCTTAAAAAAGACTCTACATTGTCTTGATTGCAAGCCACGATGATAAAATTTTCATCTTTATCGTAAGGCCAAGTTTGATAAGTTTTATTCCACTTGTAGGTCGGACATATTAAGAAAATATAATCAAAATAGCCTAGATAATTTTGCTCTAACATTTTTAGCAAATAATAAGTTATTCCAGAATTAGTCATTCCTACTATAATCATATTAAAAGGTGAGTAATCCGAATGAATTTCTGGTGTTATCATACTTTTTGAGTATTTAGAAATTTCGTCTAAGACTCTGAGGTTTCCTTGTCTACTCGAGTCTCTTCCTTCGTTTGTGATTCTTGTGGAGGACATTCTTTATTATTATCTTTATTATTTATATTATTAGAAACAACGTGTTTTCCCACAATTAAAGATCCTGAAAAAATTCCAATCAACGGAATATAAGGCATGATATATTCTAAGATAAATTTTATATCTTGACGAATTGGCTCATTGTCGGAGAGTTCTCCCCCCCCATTTCCGTAGCATTCTCGATAAGTTGAAGGTGCTCCATAAGTTCCGAAAATTTTCCTATAAAAACGTCCATAAGCATATTATTTGTTTTACTTAGTTGGTCTCGTTGATAGTCTTGATAAATTTGTAAAAGTACTTTTTCAGAAGCTTTCTTAATATAACTTTGCGTATATTTTATTTCTTTTGCGGAAGATAATTTTAAAAGTTGCTCTTGAATATTTATAGGCGCGTTTTGATCAGTACTCATTTATTATAAGGGAAAAAAATTTTTTTTCCTTATAATTTTATTTTTTGGAACCTATTATCATGCAAATGAGGTAGAATGGTGGCAATAGTCTCATTAAATATGCATAATATTAATATATACTTTAGCGCCATCTTGGAAGCTCATTAATTATTCATGAGATTGTGCAATCGGGTCACGTGACCTTGACCTTGGCTGATGATATCACAGCTCATTAATTATACATGAGATTGCATAATAATTATTCGTGAGCACTTGTTGGACAAGTGTTGAACAGTTGTTGGACAGTTGTTGGGCAGTTGCTGGACAAGTGTTCAAAGGGGGCGTGGCCAAAAAGGGCATGGTCACCTCATTAATTATGCATGGTAGTGGCGCCATCTTGGATTTTGTGTGAAAAAAGGGCATGGTCATCTCATTAATTATGCATAATAGTAATATATACTAATATTGAGGGTGTGGTTCTGGGACATTTTTTATGCTGTTTTTCGACCACGCCCTTTTTTTGTAATAAAAAATATACTAATTGAGAAAAAACGTGTCCCAGAACATACAAAACTACACTACTCAGACACAGCAAAGTTTTTTGCATGACTCCAGAAGCAATGAATTTCCAGTGTCATCTGCCAACCGTTGTCTGAACTACATGCCACAACAAACCTACAGCATGGTTCGTGACCATAGTCAAAGTGGTGATGGTGATGATTTAACGCAAACGCAATACCCTCATGTATGTTGACATTTAAGACTTGTATAAAGCGCAGGAAGCTTTTCCCATCATGCTTAACATTTTACCAGCATTATTTGATTTTTTTTTGGAATGTGTAGAGCACAGAAGTATTTGTAGTTTAATTTGATATGAAACCTTACAGTAAGCACTTAAATTATGGGTACTGGGTACATAGTATCTTGGGTAAACATAACTTATAAATGATATGGAAGTTTTGATAATATATACAAATATATATATTGCTCACAATTTCACTATTGAACGTGTCCACATCCCTTAACGTATTCTAGATGCCAAGAAACCTGTCCCTCTGGGCTGTTAAAATATTGCATGAAGCTTACCCTAGTATTGTCAGCCACGTAGCTGTATCTGTTTCCACCAATTCTCGACAGGTTGGTTAAACCTCTTACACCATGTTTTCCATTAGCTGCAACACTTCACCAGTCCCCTGGAATGATTGTTCCATGGCCATCTTCACTGTCAACAAAACCAGTTGGTAGATACACTGCATTTTCTGTCAATCGTAAGTAGTTATGAAGACAGACACATGCTTTTACCACATTCTCCACTAAATCTACATTAGCTCTAATTGGTCTTCGAGAAATCCTCCACCAGGGTGCAAGTATGCCAAAAGCATTTTCAATTGTACGCCTTGCCCTAGAAAGTCTATTATTGTACACCCACATAGATTCGTTCAGATTTTTGCCTGGGAATGGCTTCATTAACCAAGGCTTCAGTGGGAAAATATCGTCTCCTAGTAGTACATAAGGTAATTGTCTGCTGCAGACTAAGCTAGGAGCAGGAAGGTTAAGAAGAGTAGGCATTTTATCAAAGGAAGATCCTAAGACAGAATGTGACAGAATGCTAGCATCATTTTTGCTTCCATAAGAACCAATGTCAACAAATGTAATAAAACAATAATTAGCGTCGCAGATAGCTAACAATACAATACTGTGAAAGTTCTTGTAATTATAGAACGCCGATCCTCCTTTCCTTGGCCATTCTATCATTACATGTTTTCCATCAATTGCGCTGAGACAATGAGGAAAGTTCCGCTCGTTCTAAAATGCACTTGCGATTTTAAGCCACTGATCGGTTCTTAAATATGTACCCAAGTATTCAGGTTGTAGCACGTCCCATATTGCGCCAGTTACTTCCCTGACAATTCTTGAAACGGTAGACCTACCCATACGAAAAGAGAATGAATGGCTTTGTTGCGAATCTCCTGTAGCAAGATACCGAATAGTCACTATCAGCCTTTGAGCCGCCGAAATTGGCGTTTGCGCACAGCATTTCTGTGTAATTCGTGGACCAGCTAGACTTAACAGATGTTCAAATCTTTCAGGTGACATATGCGTAAACCTGTGTAAGTATGTACATGTAATGAGTATTTTTTGAGCAAATGAAACATTTGCGATTATAAGAAGTGGAAAGTAAAAAAATTATTTACCTAAAGAAGAACTTGCAATCGTGTAATTGAAGTTCTGCTACGAGATTTTGAAACATCCTATATTCAGCTCTTCGACGGAAAATATCTTGCACCCAAAATCTCTATGCTTCTTTCTTTTCGCATTGCGACTTCGATGCTGTGCGAGGGCAAGAAAATAGCAACATTGCGTCAAGAGTAAACCTTCCATGTTTGCTGTCACGCGCCTTGTTTTGATATTTCCAATTTGAATTGCGCGCTCACGCAAATTCTAGTTTCCATGTCTTTCCGCGAGTTTGAACGACTGGCGATCATATGGAAACCACTCGTATTTCCAACTATGACTGACAGCTATTTGAGTGGAAACAGCTGTTTTTTCGACGATTGACGATCGAGCGATTAAATGGAAACTGGGCTTAAAATGTGCTATGAGATTTTGCTGCATCAAAACGAATTACAATTTTACAGAATGAAAATTCACGGCATTCAGTGAGTTATACTTGTAATTTGTAGCATTGAACTAATTAACCCATTGTTGTCATGAATAGTACAGTCATCTGATATATAACGGCTAAACGTGCCATTGAAAGTTGCAATTTCTTGGCGTTTCTTGTCATCCTAAGTATTATTTCATACATACAGGGCCAGCATGAAACGAATGTCAGAGCGATAGATTCAACAAAACGTACAAGTAGGAAACTACGGGCATGAAGCAAAAACTCGCAATGCGCGGCTGAGCACACAGCGATGTAGACTTACATTATTTGTCGTCCATACGATACAACCACAGTAATTTGGCCCATATCACATATTGGCTGGATATTTGAGTCAATACAGCGAAAATTTGCATCTGAAGTCAGTAAATTCAAGATAGTCGGCGATGAATTTTTGCGGATGTATTGCATGTAGTCTAGCTATAGACTGGCATTGTAATGAATGCTGATTGTAAACAATCGCCGGAAAGTTTACATTATACAACTCAGTGTTGGTATAATGCTGAAACAACACAGAGCATGTGGTATGGTATCATGTGCATACTGTAGCTGAGTGGGCAGGTCGTTGGAGGCACAGAGTATGGCACAGTCAGCATAGTGTATTGTGCTGTAGTGGTGTATTAGTATATTAAACACACAGACTCCACACAGCAGTCTTGCATGAGTAGTGCTCAAAAGGTGGGATTTAACACTGGGTGGCAGGTTAAATGTTGTAAAGATCATAGAAACTTTGCACGCTCCTTGAGGTCTCTAGTTTCCACTTGGCATGAAATTCGTCTCATTGAACACCTAAAAGCCCTACAGTTCAGGATATGCAACAATTTCGTTCAAAAACTGAATAGTTCACATACTAAAATGCACTATAAGTGGAGTACTTTACTATGCACAAAACATGGGGAGTTAGCATGTGAATGTCTGTTTGATCAAACGAAAATTAAGTTGAAAAAGAAAAAATCAATTTCAGTGTGCAAATATCTGACTTCCTCTTTCCCACATTTGATACAGCACTGAAGAAGAACTCTTTCATAGTGGTTTGTTTCTTTTGTTTTGATGGAATGAAATCCATGCAGTTGATTGTGTGTCTGTAGATATTTTCCGATTTTTTATTAACATTCAAGAACTGTTTTAATTAGTCCTTGTTTGCAATTTTTCAGACCAGTTACAATGTGACAGATATTAAAGTGAGAAGCTTGGAGGATACTGAAGGGATATTAAATGCTTTAGAAATTGAAGGTAAATGCTGATGTAGAAACAAAACATACTTAAAAATGCTTAACTCTGCCAATGATTTAAAACACAGCTGATTACTTGTCAACTTATCTTACCCTCAGCTCATGCTTCACAGTTTGAGCCAATCATATGAACAAAATAATGTTTTCAATAGAAATGGTTGATGTTATAGGAATGAGAGAAGTATAACATATGATGGAACGTGCTACCCAGTTCAGCAGCTTGAACGTGGTAACATTCTTCTAGTTTTGCATGACAAAAACCACAATATGAATTTTAGTTTAAGGGTACACCATGAATACAACTCTGCCTGAGCGGACACCTCTCTAAGATAGACAATAAATCTGATCCCTACCATTTTGCACTCGTTTCTCTATAAAGAAACTCTCCAAGGCGTACACTTCTTTATGGACGCGGACACTTGTTCCTGCGTTCTTGTGTGCAAAATACCTTTCAAAGCAGACAGCAAATGCTTAGAAAGTTTGTAGCCTGGCAGTATTAGTGCTTCTTTGATGTCCCCTACGTTTTCTTATACATGTTAAACAAGTAATCAATATGTAATAAGTTCTTTGAATGTTTGCATGGTGATTATCTACTCTAATGCACAGCTTTTGCACTGATGATGGTCCGGGCTTACAGACCAAAAGCTTTATGTAAATAAATTTACGTGCTGTTTCCACAAAACTGTATATTAGAATAATAAATATGTATGTGTTATTTTTAACATTAGAAGTGGTCAACTACACTTCTTGGCACAGTGTCTTGCCACAATGAGTATAGTCACTTGTACTATTTTGCTTATTTTCCCCACTGACCTGATTTATATTTGTAGCGTTGGTTATCTTAACATTCAGTACAATTATGATTTGCCTTTGTTTTGCATTGAAATATTTTTTGTTCAACGCGTTCTTGTATCTGTGTTCCTGGGGGTGGTACAGAATATTTTGCACAATAATAAAACTCTAGTTTTCATTTAGACATTTAAGTGCCAGATTACTTAGGCCTTTCTAAGACAGACACCTTTCTAAAGCAGACAATAAATTTAGTCCTAAGAGTGTCTGCTTTGGAGAGAGTTTACTGTATTTATCATTGCAAGGGTTTCAGTGCATTAACCAGGACATCATCGGTGGAAGAGAGAGCATGCCGCACACTAAGATGCACTGTTTTCAATGACAGTATGTGAAGACTTGTGCAAGGATCTCTTGGCTTTGGGTTCAAATTTCGCTGTTGAGCCATGTAGTTCTCTTAGGTGGAAATCATTCAATACTCTGAGCCTATGTTGAACAATCTCAGCTATGATGTCACATCTTGTGCGAGTCCCTGATGTTTTACAAAGTACAACTTTGTCCAAGTCTAATCTATCCAAAGAACATAAGGATGCATTCAATAACTTAAGGTCAGATAAGTCAATACATCTTTTAAAGGCTGAGAAAGGTAATGCTACTGTTTTATCATATCAAGTACAATTTGACAGCAAAGTTTGTGCTTTTCTTGAAACTCCGGCATATAAAAGCTAGAACGGGCCCCCTAAAGCCAAAATGTGTTCAAAATTATCTGTACTTAGGAAAGCAGGCATTCTGTCTCAAATAAATCATGTGGTGTTTGTCCTAAATTTTATGGTTTGCGTAAAATACGTATAAACTGAATGTGCAACTTGGACCTACAGTTGCATCACAAGCTTCACCAACTTAAAACATTGCTAAATATTCTGCTAATATGCTACACCCTATTGCTGGCATATGGAAACACCAAGTACTTAATTCAAAGAGTTTGTAATGAAAATGCAAATATATTAGTTTGGACAGTGACGAAATTTTTGTCATCTTTTTTGTAGTTATTCCATCTACCAATGTACCAATGGAAGAAGCTTGTAAAATCACAAAAGATAGACTGCTTGCAAATGTTACTCTTTCTCAAAGGACTAGTATTTCTCCTGAGAGTGTATATGAACTACTGAAACTATGCTTGAATACAACTTGTTTTCAATGGTGGGAGCAATACTATTTGCAAGTGCATTAATTAGGCTTGCCGATCAAAATCTTTAATGCTAGTTTTAGCTGGTCCTTTGCTTTTAGTTCTTATGAATGTTAAATACAGTATGCAATAGTTGGGCATGGTGTTAAAAGAGGTTTTACTGACTACAAATTACTAAGGTTGTCCTGTAACAAGTGCACATATCCATTCCGAACGAAAAGTCCCTATTTACTGTGGCTCCCTTTCCTTAAGATGTTTATGGCATAGTTTAAAATAAATTATATCAGACTGTAGTATATTGCTCTCATTGTTGCAGGTGTATTAATAGTGTTGCATAGTTCTGATAATCATGTATATTATTTGTAGTTTGTGTAGAAATACAATCATTTCTGTCCATCTGAAGTTATAATTTTGCTTGTTTACCTTACTTTCAGTATGATATGGCAAAGTGCTGTTAGTGTAGACAAACTATTTAGCAAACATGATACATAGGTTCGCCCACTCATGAGCAAGCACATTTTTAAATTTGTGGTTGCTACTCTCTTTCTCGCATTTTAATGTCGACAAAATAAGCTTTTACTCTGGGAAACTGTAAAAACTTCCATACTCGTAAGGCTTCCATGGCATGAATGTTATCACAAAATGAGCTGTTTCAAAGTTCATCTTTAAGACGCAATAATTTGTGAATGATTGAAGCGTTGAAATACAAGTCATTTAATATAGGGAATTTTTACCAAATAACAGTGCTAAAAATGTGTACAAAGCAATCCGAATATCAATGAGTTGTGCTCTGGTAGGTCAAACAAAGATAAGCTGAAGTGTTGAACTGTTTGAAACTAAACTTATTTAATACTACACGCTAATTCTTTCTTATATTGACTTAGAAGAAACTAAATTATGAAGTGTAATAGGTAAACACTCACTTGTTTTCTGGCAGCAAACCTGAACCAAATTGCTAACCAGGGTAGAAAGTTTGTTTTTGCTGCGCCAAAGTTTTCTGCCACTGAAATATTTCCACGCCAATCCCATCACTGCTGTTAGTCTTCGATGATAAAATCACGCCAACTACAGTGGCTGCAACATGACATAAATACACTCAGCAACAGCAATCAAAAAACAACGATTGTAAATATATATTTAATAACTTAATATCGACCTTTAGCGCGCAAGTAATAGCGCTTGAAAAGTTAAAAACAACATTTAAGGCCAAGGCACACCCGTCACATTGGACACAACTTGGGAATGCGACGTGAATTCTCGACTTTCATAAACTGAAAACTTTGGTTCTAGTTGAGATTTTCCGAATATTCACTGCCGAAATAATATTCTTATTCATTTAGTCTACATGTCTTGTAAAATTTTCTCTTTTATGTTATCATTTATTCATCCCATTTCAGGCTCAGACTTAGAGGACTGAGAGGAGTTGTAATATTTTAAGTTATTCTAAAGCTAACAATTTACTAATGTGGGTCCTGGCATAATCTTCAAAATCACATCATGGACAGATTCGGGAGTGTTGATAAATATATGCAAATGAAAGCTAAGTGGCGATTGGTGAAGGCCGGAACGCGGAAGTCTCTGAATTCTGCAGTCAGTCATGTTCGCGAACTTACGTATGGCGTTTTATCAGGTTCAAAATTCTAGTATGTAATTTTGTATATTTCTTTGTTTAAATTCACTAAATGTCTAATTTCATTGGATACATAAATTTATCGAATGTAGGGATTTGTCGAATTTCTGAATTCGCGCATGTCTGAATGCATCGAATCTCTGAATTCGTCGAATGTATGAATTCGTCAATAATGTTTTGCGAGCAGGTTTTTAGCGAAACTGAACTATAAAATACCTGGACAGCGCATTTAGATACAGAAATTGAAGCCAGAAGTTGCGTGCGGCCGCCATCTTACTGTGACCACCTTGAGGAGTGAGGAAAAGTAAATTGTATTGCGATTTGCCATATTTTCAACTGTTTTCATCAAGTTATCCCATGGTAGAGGTCCACGTCAAGTCTAATATGATTTCTCAAGCAAAAACACATGTTCAAGATTATTGGGGGCCCTTTTTCATGTTCAATGAACTCAATTGTTAAGAAATATTACAATAGATTTGACGACGTCTCGTAGTGCGACGGATGCTTATGTTAATACAGTCGTAGGAACACATTTCAAATAGGCATATCTTAAACAAATCGGCAGATTACACCATCAGTTAACTGAGAAGAAATGAAGAAATCAGTTGCGCACGCTTTTTGGTTGAAAATGTTAAATTTGTTGAGAAATCCCAGCAAGACAGGGTCATATTACTACATATTACTCATAGCAAAATCTCTACAAGGTGAAGCCGGTGTGTGGGATTTGTTAAAGAAACAAATGATTAATTCTGGAGAGAAAATAGCAGGTGGGTTGTAGTGATCTTATTTGTATTAATGGTTGGTGCTTAATATATAAACCTAAGGCCTCTCCTTGTTTATATGTAATATTACAACTTCTATAGAAAGTGACAGATATGTTATTCTTGAGAAGCATATATGCAGTAAAACTACAGTATATCCTTTTTGTTTGCTCTCTAGAATCTATGGAAACAGAAGTGAAAATGGAACAATGCTGCCAACTGTTACTTTCATGTTACTGTCTATTCATTATATTGTGTTGAGTAAAAACGATTTAGTTGTGAAAGGTCTGCAGTATTAAAATATGTGCTATAAATGAGTTTGATTGAAGTGATGTCTCTTGCTTGCAGTTAATTATAAAATTGAGAGTTGTTATGGAATGACTCATGCATGTACATATAGAGTTACAATAATTGTCACGGCATCTTGAAATCTAAAAGCCTCATTCACAGTCGATTTACTACCTTGTGTTCTTCAGTCAACAATGTTTTACTTATGTACAATATTTCGATAAAACAATTTCATATATACGCATTTCATATATAAATCAATGTTTTATTCAAAGACATTTTTTCATGGGGAGACTAATACCTTTATTCTATTTATTAAAAGTTTCTACACTACTTTATATGATGACTGAACAAAAAATTTCGTTTAAGTATGTCCTTGTCCTTGTTAGGATTTCACAACAAATTCAACGTTTCCAACCAAATAGTGTGCACGACTGATTTCTTCATTTCTTCTCAGTTAACTGATGGTGTAACGTGTCGATTTGTTTAAGAAATGCCTATTTGCAATGTGTTCCTACAACTGTATTAACATATACGCATCCGTCACACTCTGAGACGTCATGAAAACTATTGAAATATTTCTTAACAATTGAGTTCATTGAACGTGAAAAAGGGCTCCCAATAATCTTGAACGTGTGTTATTGCTTGAGAGATCATATTAGACTTGATGTGGACCTCTACAATGGGATAACTTGATGAAAACAGTTGAAAATATGACAAATCGCAATACAATTTACTTTTCCTCACTTCTCAAGGTGGTCACAGTAAGATGACGGCCGCACGCGACTTCTGGCTTCAATTTCTATATCTAAATGCGCTGTCCAGGTATTTTATAGTTCAGTCTCGCTAAAAACGTGCTCGCAAAGCATTATAGACGAATTCAGAAATTTGACAAATCCCTACATTCGATAAATTTATGTATCCAATGAAATTAGACATTTGCTGAATTTAAACAAAGAAATATACAAAATTACATACTAGAATTTTGAACCCGATAAAGCGCCATACTTACGGAGTTACGGTTAACAATTATGATCAAAAAGAGAGAGCTGAGAGGAACACAAACTATAATATGATCTTAATCTTTCCACCCTGGATTGCCAACTAGTGGGTTTATAATGAATTAGAACCAGTCCTGCAACACTATTTCTGCTAACTAATACTCAGCTCAGCTGAGGGTATCTGGAACCATGGCAGAAAGTTGACACAATCGTTTCATATTAATTTGATAAAGCTGAGAACGACAAAAAAGGTTGTCTGAATGGAAATCTCACTGTCTTGTAGTGAGCAGTGATATGCTGGCAGAGAAATAGGCATAACTCTCCTACCAAAATTCCGCAAATGTGAAGCAAAGATTGCGTCCCTGAAGCAACAAAATAGTTACCGTCACTAGCACTTTAAAGTTGTTTTTTTTCAATCTAACCCTTTTTCTAGAAAATAATGCTTGATTTCTGTATGCTTCATCACTGATGATGCATCCAAAGTAAACTATTCTCTTAAAAATTTTAGTAAATGAGAAGAAGCTGGTTGTGTCTGCAAACACAGAAAAAGAAAAGACTACTTGGTTTGAGTTTTTGGCCAGTGGACCGAGCAGTCCACTCATGACCAGCCTTCAAAGTAATGGCCCTTCAGAACAACTTCCAAGCAAAGAACCATTTACTGCCGTGCAGAGAGAAAATGTTAAACCAGCTGAAGTTTTTATGAAAAGTGACCATGTTCCTGTAAAATTAGCACAGGTAAGGTGTTTTAGCTTCTAAAGTATGCACATGTTGTGCATACTCACGTGCATGACTACATGAATGCATGCAGAAAATTGCAAGGAAATTCGCAAGCTACATTGTCCCATGATATCAACATTCAATCATTATTTTACTTTGCCTTTTTATAGCCAAAGTTTGTCTTTGAAAATAAAAATTTCAAAGGATGTTGCCAATGTGTATTGCCTTATGGTTGCTGCTGCAGATGTCTATTACCCGGCACATGCTTTGCACCTATTAAGTGCCCCGAATAATTAAACTTTTAGGTTTCTACTGCTGTAGTATTAAGCTTTTTTATTGTTAGTTATTTGGGATTTTTTTGCAAAGTTTCTTTAAAAGTTTTGCACTATTGTGATGAGTGGTGAAAGTTCGCGAGTCAGTCATATAGTCAGTCATAGTGTAAACTTTCTGGTGGGCATATGCGATTATATTTTGTGGATATTGCTATTAAAATGTTAAACAACTGCATGAGCACGTATCCCTGTTTTTGCTGCAATTGCCATCAACACATGCTTCGTGGTGCAACCTTAAATATTTTGCCTGCACTAATGGCAGAAGGCATAAGAGTGTGATTGTATAAACCGCGATCAAAACTTTATTTCTACAGCCATGCATGTCTTAAGTTCCTGCTGTAAAGCTAAAATATTTATGAGATTTTGCTGTATCAAGTGAATTACAATTCAATAGAATGAAAATTCATGGCAATCAGTGATAAGTTGTACTTGTATTCTGTAGCATTGAGGTATTTACCCATTATTGTCATAAATAGTTCATTATCTGATATATAACCGTGTTGAAAGTTGCACGTTCTAGGTGTTTCTTGCAATCTGTAATACTATTTCGTACATTTAGCACAAACAAATGTCAGAGCAATACGCCAAACAAAACATTACAAGTCTGCATGGAAAGTTTATTACTATTAAATTTCAGACAGCTCACGATGATGTAAACTTGCATTAATTGTCGTCTATAGAACACAGCCAAAGTAACTTGGCCGAAATCACATTTTGATTGGACATTTGAGGCTAACTCAATGGAAGTCAGTGAAGTCAAGTAAATTCAAGGTAGTCGGCAATGAATTTTTTCGGATGTCTTGTAGTCTAGCATATGGCCTGGTGATGTGATGAACATTTACTGTAAACAATCATCGGAAAGTTTACATTATACAAGTCAGCACTAGTATAGTGCTGCTGTGTTCTACCGAGTTTTTTCATAGTAAATGATTATAAATTTATGGAGTCTTGCCGTTCACAATAGCAGATTCTTAGCACTTCGTGCTATCCTGATGCATTAACTACGGCATTATGTTGCTAACCCGTAGACACAACAACACAAAATGACAAGCAGGTAGATTGATGAGAATAATTTTCATAGAACTATTGGCGCATTAAAACTTTGTCAACATGTGTCATGTTATCAACTTATAGTAATTGTTGCAACAACGCTAAGCATCTATAAACAACTGAAGTCTGCAATAACAGGTGAAGCTATTGCATGGAGCTTTAAAGGCCCAGAGACACCGGACGCGACTCAGCAACACGATGCGATTTTTCTACTTTTATTAACTGGTAACTTTGATACTAGTTAACATTCTCCAGATTTTCAAAGAGGATACAATATTTTTAGTTATTTAGTCTACATGTCTTTTAAAGTTCTCTTTCATGGATCGATTTATTCACTTTCAAAATCTGAACACTTGCATCACGTTGCAGAATGTGTCTGGTGTGCCTGGGCGTTAAAGCAGCCCATACATTTATATTGCAAAATGGTTTGCAGCCATACCTGGAAGCCCGTGCATTCAACTACTATTGAAAAGCACTTTGAAAGTATAAAACTTACAAATGTAGATCGCAATGACTCCATCGCAACCTTTTCTAGTAGAGCGTGCTTTAGTGTACATACAGTAGTAGAGCGGGTGGGTGGTTAGATGTGCATAGTATGGGTAGCTCCGTGTACATATATACTACAGACACAGACACACACAGCTATCTTGCATGAGTAACAGTCTTAGCTGGGATTTAACAGGGTGTGGCTGGTTAAATGTAAAAATCTAAAAAAGTTTGCTCCTTGAGGTCTCTAGGTTATTGCTAAGATGACTTGTATTTGATGCATCAACGCTTTTTGAGTATTAGCATCTTTGAAAACTGAACTTTTCATATCAATAGCAATGGAAAATAGTGACACATATGCACAACAGCACAAGTGTTAACAGTTGAAAGAAATCTGGTTTTTTAACATTGAAATTAGTTTTTCTGCATTCAGGGAAGGGCAGCTGAAACTGTATTGGATTAAGTTTAGAATTAGAGGTGCTTTTAACAGTGGTATTAGTGTTTTTCATATCAGAAGATAAGTTGTTTGAACTGTTTAATGTTGAAATAAATTTAAATTTGCTTTTTTAACATTCTTTTTTAAATGCTCAGTTATGTTTCGAAGAAAAGCACATTCATATCATTTTTTAGCTTAGCCTTATGTGTTTGGCAGTGTTTTCCTAATATATTGCGATTGGCCAGTAGTACGTAAAAAGGAAGGTGGAAATTCTCGGATCAAAGAGTGTAGGGAAAATTTTGCCTAAATGCTTATACATAATTTGGTGCCCTATTTTGTTTGATATTTTATTGTTGGTATTTGAACCATTGTTGACTTTCAAATCCTAAAATCTTCACCAATGTACTATGAGCTATCAAGTGTTATATGCGAGGTGTAATTTAGGCTTTCTTACTCTAGATTGAGCATGTTAGACATCACAACTGTTATTTCTTTTTGTCCTACCTTATTAGATCAAACACTGGAAGGTTTTCGGGACACCGATTACCTTAAGTAAAGCTGAGTTTTATTGTAGAATAAATTGCTCACATTAATACAAATTTGTATGTGACAACTGTGGCAATGATAAGTTTTTCAAAAGCATGCTCATGGTTTGAAGAAAACAAACTAGTAATAAGTTCAAAAACATTTATAGTAATGCTTGCTGACATTTACTTGCCATCTAATCTAATTCCAACTATTTTATTTGTATAGTCTCACACTTTGCCTCGAACAGAAACAAGTCATGGCACGTCATTGCCACGCTCAGTAGCAGCTCTTACAGATGCCGATTGTCATACCATTCCACCTCAATATCTGCAAAGAGAACGAAAATGGGATTCAACTCACCTACGTCCTACTCCTCCTCTGAGACCAGCATTTGCACTCATTATGAAAGAGGTACTTATGTTTTTTACGTAGGTCTTAATGGAAAATGCTTGGAATCTCTTCAAGTAGCATAGAAGTACTAGTTCAGACCAGCTATCTACATGTATATAACTAGTGATCTACTATTAGTGTACGAGTACTTGCCATAATTCCGTTGTGTCTTATTGGTGGTCATTGACTTTGTCATTGACTTGACAGTTTTGAATTTTGGTTGTTTGATCATGCTTTTCTTCAGCAGTGTTTGAATTACTTTTTTGAACCTCCACAGTACACTTCTCCTCTGTCTTCATGGTAGTATAGCACCAACAGCATTCCGAGCATTTATTCTAACACAGTGCATTAGTTTTCTTTTGAAGAGGAGGGCAGTTTTTGATGGATGGGACTGTTTTTTAAGTGTACAAGGAGTTCTAGTTGTTACTTTAACATCAAAACTTCGAGTAGTCTTTTCAGTGGTTGTGTTCAGGCTTTGAAGCATGGAAAAATTGCACAATCATAGTTTTTCTTTGTTTCAATGTTATCAGAAAACTTTTCAACCAGTCCTTGGAGTAATAGAGTCTTGTTTTGTGGATTGGTTTCTTTTTGCTCAACTTCTTTTAGAAATGACTTATGGTACCCATTAGACATTTGATGTGTTACTGCAGTTTATTCTTCTGATTGTTTTCTTGGATTACTTTTGGGTAAATTTGATGCTCTATGTAACAGTGTTTGTGCTATACTGGCTTTGTTTGAGTACTTGTTGGTTTGTGTAGGCTTGTAGCAAATGTCAATACAAGGAACTTTGTGTTTACATGTTAAGAGAGTACATACAAAGCAAGTTTTGTCGCCCTCTTGTGTAATACCTTACTTGCATTAAACTCTGCATGGTACTCATTTTTGCTCAGCTTTGAAGTTGCAAGATTGATTTGGTGCACTTTGCTGAGTATTATTCACAAACATATAATTTTGCATACTCAATTTTCCATGTTCATTATTTTAGTTTTCGTTCTTTTTGTCTTAGACTGTGTGTCAGACAAAACTTTGGGAGTTGAAATCGATCTTGTTTTTGTTGTGATTTTTCCATCATTACTGTGTTTGCACTTCATAGTTGTCATTCTTTGATAACATCGCGCGACTTCTATTGGGAGATTTTCCATTTTTGCATGCTCTTTTTTAATATGAGAGCAATATAAAAATAAGTGTATTTGATGTTGAATTTCATCAACCTTAGCTGCCTTAAAGAGGCTCGGACAGCGGCTTGGAGATTCCCACTACTCTGACAGTCATGAAAGCCAAAGGTAGTTTGATGATTCACAGCCAAATACAGGCATTTGTGACAAATAGTTTTTGAAATCTGAAAACATCCCAACAAAAATTGTTCAGGATGGTGATGGAGACTTTTTTTTATTCTTAATGCTAAGACTTGTCTGGACAATTAAAATTCAAATCAAACTTGCATAGATGTTTTTAAACCAAATTATTTGTATTTTTATCAGCAAATTTCTCATATAACACCACAAACCTTTTCAAGCAGATTACATTTTGCACAATGCTAAAATTTGCATATATAGTTGTGAGCAAATTCTAGTACTGCACAAATTTTAATGCAAGTAAGGTGGTAAAGTTGCTATGTGGGTCGATATAAATAGGATCATTTTGGAAATCAGTTGAACTGTATCTTAGCAGGGGAAGTAGATTGGCAAATGGCTTGACCTTCAATATATTCCATGCTCTTCTGGAAAACTGACCAAAGGCAGTTGAAAGCTTTTTAAAAATTCATTATATCTGGCCGTAAAATTTTAGATGAAAAGTAATCCTTGTTGCTTTTCAGTAATTGCAGCCTTTGCTGTATGAAAACCACTAAAATTTACATAAAATATCTCGTAAGAGACAGAAACATGCAAGATCTGCAAAATATACAAAAATAAGAGGAAAAGTGACTATTCCTATGTTTGTATACCTTTCACAGGATTCTACCAGCTCTGCAAAGTCAGTAAAGACTTTGCTTCATTCTGGCCGTGGCAAGAAAGGTATGTTAAAGCTGTCTAAAAGTGCTGTTGCACAGCTAATTTTTTTTTATCACAGTGTGTGATGGAATTGGACTTTCTTAGAGGCCAAATAACTATAATTGCAAATTTACCCATTAGTGGCAAAGCTTTCCCCAAACAATTAAGATCGTCCAGTACTAGATAGAGAAAATGAGAAGAGTAGAGTCCATTGGATTGCATTGTCAGTTGATGGAGTAGTCTGAAGGCCCCCACTTTTATTTTCACACTGTTGTTTCACTACCTAAAAATATAAGCCCTGTGGAATTGCTTCATGTTTCATTATCTCACAAACAGAATTAAGCATTTAAATCTGGAGAAGTAAATGTGTGAGAAGCTGTGGAGTATATGTGGGATAAATTAAACTTGCATTTCATGCAATGAAATCAAAGTCAGCAAGTAATCAAAGTCCAAAAAAATCAGGGCAAAAACTTTCATTATTTCAATATTCAAAACAAGGATTGTTGCTTTATCAAATCATTTAGTTGTTTTTATCTAAGTACAATATATGATGCACTGCTGAATACTACTTCTAAAAAACTTTGTGTGGTTTTAATATCAATGTTTCATTTTTAGTGCCGGTGTCCCAGGAAATTTGTTCCCCCTAAAATTTGGCCCCCCGGGTCAAATTTTCTAAGGAAATATGTCCCGCCTGGGGTTATATTTCCTAGGAAATTTGGCCCCCACTTTGGAAATTTGTCCCCTCCTAAAATCCAAGATACTGACTTATACCGTAAGCTGGCAAATTCTAAAGTTTTTAAGAAGAGCACGTTCCTAAACATGTTTGACAACTTGCACTAAACAAATAGATAAAAATCCTGGCAGGATATATGATGACTGCATATTATTGATGATTTCATGCTTTGATGTCATGTGTCAGCGAAAATGTTAATACGCTCATAAAAGGATTAGCTACAACACGTTTTGTGTCCTGCAAAAGATGAGGAATGGCTTTGCCAGTCATGTGCACCGCTTTGCTAAGAACTTAAAAAGATTGACACTAAATCATGTCTTTTCCCTTGTTCATTAAATATTTTGGCCAATGCATGATAGTATCAGTTGTTTTTAGACCCAAGCAATTTGTAGTATCTAATATATTTTTAATCCTGTCAAGCATGTTATTAGAAGCCTACATACAGATCCAACGTGATTTTGGCTGGGTCTCTGTGTAGGTAATTCTCTTGAAACTTTGGGGGGCCATATTTCCGAAGTGGGGGCCAAATTTCCTCGGAAATATGGTTCGGGGAGGCCAAATTACCTAGGAAATATGGCCCGGGGGGGTCTCAAATTTTTGGGGGGCCGAATTTCCTGTGACATAGGCAATAGCACTAGATTAAAAAAGAGCACATTTCAGCTGATAAAAGTTTTACTATGCTTATATTATATCGGTACTCAAACTGCTATGAACTAACAAACTGCACATAATTAATCAATATTGATATTTCAAACTGTTGCTTCCATTTCCTGGACAATCACAAGTCATTGCCAATGCATTTACATGGCTGCTGGAGTAATTGTTTGTAACAAATGGCTACATAAGTGGTCTGATATACTAGATTTTTTAACACTCAAAACGTAAGAGCGAGATGAAGACTTGAATGATTTGATTTATGAAGACAAGTGACCAATATGGGCACATAACTTGCATAGTTTGAACAAAATTATCAGCAGCAGTCTTTAGCTGTTGTGGTGAATGGACCATGCCAAGACAGAGTTCAAAATAATGTGATAGTTCTATCGCAGACTTATCTTCTGCATTGTATGAGAGGAATTATGACACTTTGTTATTCCAAGGTAAACACAGAACTCCATGACTAGTGCGGGGCAAAATCACATGAAACACTTATTAATTTTATTTCACCTTATGAAATTTATCTGGTTTCACATTTAACCACGCAGAATTTGAACAAGCAAAGGATATAACATACAACTATTACATTAAGTATTGAATATCGAAGGTAGATCCAAATGATATAAAAGTGCAAATGAGAGGTTCCATGCAAGGCACCCCCCTTAAAAATAGCAGTTTTAAAAAATTAATAGAACATCATAAACTTGAACCCACTAAAGGATTTTTGGCAAGCAAAACATGTTAACTAAGACTAAGATAAAATGACGCAGTTTACTCAAAAATCAACATTGTCACTGCTTCAACGAGCTTCACTAAACGTGATTCCGTTGCCAGAAAAACACGTAAACTTTGAGACAGATTGAATATGCGTGCAAAAGTTAAAGTGATCTTCCACCCAGGGGTATTCACCTAAGAAAAACACAAGAATGCCTCATTTAAACTCTTCTGTTCGAACATAGAGCTCGTAAGGTCATGAAAATTTTCCAGCTTGCCTCCACTTTCAGGAAGACCCTACATATGAAAAAAAACAGGCAGAGACAGACAAGTATACATTCACCAAAAGTGACCTGGCTATTTCCAAGGACAGTCCCATACTTGTGGCTGAGTACAAGACAACTCAACATCATATAATAAGTTCACAATTTCATTGTACTTACGTTTAAGACATTTCTAAAGTAGATCAGACTAGAAAATGAATCTGCTTCAATGTCTCATGTATAGTTCCATAGTTTAACGTTTCAATTGAAGGATGGTGATTGGAAGGCCCTTGCTGTACACAAGGGTGTTTGAAGCATAGCACCAGGAACTTTTCCCATGCCTGCTCTGCTTAAGTTCAATGACTGAACTCTGCTTAAGTTCAATTACTGAAGTTCAGTCACTCTCCATATCAAGATTGATGTAACTATACAGCATCTTATAAAAGGACACGAAATCTTTGACTTCTCTGTCGTATCAGTGGTAATAGTTTTCATGTCATTGATGGTTTTAAGGTATTTACTGGTATCTGTTCATAAGGTCCATGTTGCTTCTTTTCATTGAACTCTTTGCATCTTTCTGTTGATTTCACTTTAGTAATTTGACCATCAAACTTGTTCTGTGCTGGTGAGTTGTGATTTAACTACTGCCAAGTACAAGTAGCATCTGATGTTGGTGTGTGTTGATGTTAAGTAGTTTTCTTTTAGCTGTCCAAGTATTTGCTGGCTATTCTTGAAGTTTGTAGGAAATTGTTACGTCAAGATCTTTCTTGTTTTCAATTCTCAACAAATCATTTGACCAAGGTAGAAGATTATTGAATAGGAACATTGTTACCTGTCACTAAGAGTACATCAAATCTTTGTTACTACTGGAAGCAAAGAAATAGTTCGGTAATTTTGTGCAAGCTCACTTAAAGCTTCTGCTCAAGAAAAACTGAACAAACCGAATGTTAGAGCATGATTCTGTGCATTATTTAATTAAAGTCACCGCCGCTTATATGCAAGTTGCTTTGCAAACATTTCAGAAATCCAAAACCAAGCCATAAGAAAAACCTATTTTTTTACTTCAGCTGTATGTAAATTGCTTGTACGGAAAAGTCAGTTTATATGCAAGAGAAAAATGGATATTTTGCAATCCAGCTGCTTACATGCAAATATATTGTGTGAAATTTCATACTTGACAAAGTTTTTATGGATGGCCTTTACATTGAGTCATCTTGTCAGCAATGCCAGCACCACTTCACGAAATTTACATCGCTACATGATTGGCGCTAATACCTTCCAATTGTAATGAGTCTTGGTTTCTTGCCTTGAATCATAATAATATAGTACACATCCATAATCTATATACATCTGTAAATTTTATCATTTATAAATCTTGTTTAAATTTTGTAAATGGTGTAAATTTTTGCTCTGGCATACAATATTGCTTGAGAAACTGGCATCTTACTGTTTTTTTAAATTTTTTTGTACAATGCCAGTGACTTTTAGTCTCTGCATGGCCAGGTACCGAATCCACTTATATGCAAATATTGTGCAACTTCATGCCCAGGGCTAGCCTGCCTTCGTTCACAGCAAGTTGCAAGGAATGGCATAGCCCTGGTAAAGGCTGATCTCGTGTCAGGCAAATACTTCAAAATTCTTGGAGTATTTGCCTGCAAATGGGCTTTATGGAACTTAAGACAGGTAGATGACAAAATTTCACGAAAGGGGATGGCGTTTTATTCTTGGCTTTATTAATACGCCACAAAACACTTATAGTCTTACTTTTTGTTGTACTTGGAATACACATCAATCTTTTTTTTAAATCTACTTCATGTCGCATCATATTCATCGCTGAGGAGAGTGTGGTGTATGTGATCGAGTAGCTTGACTGGTGAGTGGATTAGCAAAATTGTTAGACCAGTTATACTCACCAGTTATCCACTCTTTCACATCGTTCAACACGAGAAAAATCGCATCAAATATCACCAGTGTAAACAGGCCTTACTACCAAGAGATGGGCAGGGCTGGTAGAGATGGCAAGCTAGCATGTGGCATCAAACAAGCCTGGGATGACATAAGAAATGTGCAATTTTTGGCATGAGGATTCTGGCTCTTTAAGAAATACAATTTTGATGTACTTGGGATCTCATCTGAATGTGACAAAGGCAACTGAAAGGCACTTGTGTTGTAGTAATTGTTTAGAGACTTGCAAGTACAACCCCTGCCATGTGGTGCAACCATTACATGAAGCACTAGCAATACTTGACCTACATGAAGACCCACGCCACGGCCAAACTACAATATTTCAAAAAGTCAATGGGACAAGATACGATTGTTGATGAAGGAATACAGGCTTAAGATAGATATGTAATGGGAGGAATCAATTGAAGCACTGAATTAACAGTGGAGTTGATAGTGTCA
Source organism: Phenganax subtilis (assembly GCA_025434845.1). Taxonomy (NCBI): domain Eukaryota; kingdom Metazoa; phylum Cnidaria; class Anthozoa; order Malacalcyonacea; family Clavulariidae; genus Phenganax; species Phenganax subtilis. The sequence goes on along the minus strand of JAOBYK010597554.1, from coordinate 27,688 downwards.
ACATCAGCCAGGTGCGAGTTTGTCAAGTCACCTGAGCAAATGATCAGGGCATTTAAGATATGAGACCATGAATGAGCAAACAGTTTAATCAAAACTATCACTGAAATCTGTAACAATTGATGATATCCCTCTGCACATCTTTTTACCAGATTCGTTGCTGTATGTATTGTATAAAAATATGTTGATAAAAGTAGGGTTATTTCATCAATCAGATTCCCTAATCAATAGATAATCAATGGAAGCTCACATCAATACCAGAAATCATCTAATGTCCATTGCTTACTTATCATCAACTGATTTTTGTTGATAATTTTCACATATCAGTTTCCTTAAGTAAGCGAGGATATAGTATACATGGAGAGCACATATTATAAGATAATATACATACTCTATACAGCCAATTGAATTAGAGTTATCCTTTAGAAAGCTAAAAGCCAAGCGAATAGCTTTGCGAAATTAGTTTGTTAAACTGAAATGTATGGAACACAACCAGCCAATATATATTTGAGCCTCATAATGAAATCATTAATTTATAATATGTATGTAGTTTGATATTTTGTGTAGCACTTCCACACAACCAAAAAAAATTCACAATTAATTCACATTTATAAATTATGGCAAGTTTTGTCGGCATTATTATGTTTTGATTCTATCAGTCGATTATTGAGTTCAATGAATGTTTGACTGAAGGAGTTATAAGTTTACGATATACCTTTGAAGTCTTTGCAGTACTACTAAGTTCATAGAGTTTGACAATGAATTGTTAAACCATTTATCCATTGACCAAATTTCTGTATTTATTCTGTGTACCAGCCAGTGGGCATCTGTTACCCCCTGTATTTTTGAAAATTGCCTTCACTTTATCATAGCACATGTTTTGGTTCTAAAATTATATTTCACTTTAGTATTGGGAATAATCTTATCTATTACATCCAGTTTTTATGATCTACAAAATGGGAACTATCATTACTTCAATCCATAGGGTCTTATTAATCAAATAACTGAAATTGTATGAAGATGAGCTGCGCTTTGCTTCATTTTTCCTTACCACGCACTTACAAACAATAAAAAATTTTAACCTCCCGTCTGTAAAATCCTGTGTGGAGAAAAAAACCACGTTACTACCTGACACGTGATCAGTCTTTACCAGGGCTATGCCGCTCCGTGCAACTCACCGCGAACAAAGGCAGGCTAGCCCTGGGTACAACATTAAAAATCGCTTTGTCAAAACATATTTGCATATAAGTGGTGGCGATTGTATCTTGCTGAAAACAGAGTAGGTGGTTAGAAATTTTTGCAAGAGTGAGTATTTTTGGGGGAATGAAAACTGATATTAGTGCAGCCTACTCTTTTTTTTTACTCTATCTGACTGGAAGCAATTTGGCTTGGCAAAGGAAGACCCTCGCATTTTCCTTGTATATTAGCACTGTTTCGGGGTAAAACATTTGGTATTTTGTGACCGAAGTATTCTGAAATGCACTTACCACCTGCAAATGGATGTATTTTACCAATATTGTTACTTTACTCTGCTGTTTGTCATAATTACTCTATGAAATCTTTCTACATGTGTTGGTCGTTTTAGACATAATGGTAACTAGTACATTTTAAACTAGCTGCAACTGATTTACAAGTAAAGTTAGCAATTCAACTTTGTTATATTTCCATCTAAGCCATTTCTATTGCACTGTTAGCAAATTTTACTCTTGGTTCAAGGGGATGAAAATGAAAATATGACTAAATGATACGGTATATGCAGCATTATACACCCTCTAAGATGTTGCTTACAAGTCCTTCAAATATATTCTTCACAAATCTTGCATGAGCAATGCGACAGGTCATGACATGGGGGAATGTTGTTCACAAAGATTGAAGAAGGCTGCGTGTGACAACTAATGGTGAAAACAGAACCGTTTGGGGTTTATTTTAGATTTAACCTTTGGTAACAGTACAGCTTTTAATTTATAGTGAACAAGTGATATACTCAAAATTAACAAGTCAGCTTGGGCTTAGAAATAGCTTGGATGGAAATATAACAAATCAAACTTACCATGGTCAACCTTCCTTAAAGCAGATAAGATTGTCAGTGCTCAATGAAATGATCTTTGACCATTAGGAAACATCTTGTCATCCTTAGGGACTCATGGGTATAGAATTTATTGCTACTTTTTTTGAAGTGTTATTTTTTTAGGTCGCTCCAAGAGTGAAGACGATAACCGCCAACATTCTGGGTCATGTAAGTTAATTGGGCAAAAAGTACTTTTCCCATATTAGCTGTAGCTAGTGTTCATCCATCTTCTTTTTTGTTAAACTGAATGGTCACCATTACTCCCCTGCTTTATTTCCATATCATTACAGGGGAACTCCACTCCCAAAACCAGTGAGGCCTGTGTTAAAGATTATACCTAAAACACTTTTTTCCTGAAGTAATGCACTTTAGTCTTCATAGTGAAGAAGAATTAGCTTGCCAAAGTGCTTGAGTTTTGGAATTTCAGATTTGCTATTTGTTGTTTTGTGTGCAGGTAAAGATTAGATCTGCACCCTCATTCTTGACATAGTTGAGTGCTTTGGCATATGTTGTTGTGCTTCCATGTGTAGTGTTCTATATAGCTTTAATTTCATAGAAGTGTGTAAGGAATCATCCTTTTCCACAGCTTCTGGCACTTCAGGTTGGAGTTGAGATAAATTTGATAGGAATGTTGTACACGAGGGTGTAGTCCTGGGTTACTAGTTTGAACCAAGATTCTGTAGATGCAACGGGTGAACAAGCTGATATAGATGGGTAACAAGCATTTGTCGATGGATTTAGATCAATTTTCTGTTTGTATTGGTCGCCATGGTTGGTAAATCATCTTGATTTGTAGTTTAAATTTACCATTTGAACCTTCTCATCCTAAAATTACAAGATTCTCTGCAAAATAGTTTGTTGTTGTTATGGGCTTGTGTAACCATTTTTAAATAAGGAACAAGGAGCCATGTGCTGCCATGAAATTGCTCTAGTTCCCAGTAAAAACAAAGAAGACTTTGAGTACGAAAATCCAGCTGTATGGTATAATTGCATAATTGATAAGCCAGAGTTTCACTCAGTGTGTTTAGATTGATGGATGTTACCATCTGCTTGCTATCAGTATAAACAGCAATATTGCAGTCAAGCTTCTGAAGGTCTTGAATACAAATTTTTCCCACTGGTTGCTTACTGACAGGTAGTTTTCGGGTGCTGGGACATTTTAAAAAAGGAGATACTAGTTGCACTTGCATCTTGTGCTTTTGGTTGTATTTGTGCGCAATCCTCTTTACCAGGTAATGAAGATGATTGCAAGTTTGTGGGATTTCCTCATGAGTAGCTTTGTTCGGGTGTTAAAAAATGCTGCATATTAGGTACCTTAGTATGTAACAATAGCTCCCAGCACATCAGAACACAAGTTTGTCACTTCTTTCTTCATTGGACTGCTTTGATGATGTCCTACTATAGTGGCCTAGGGGTAGGTTTTGTGCGCTTTCTTGAACCCTGAGCATATAGCTGAATTTCTTTCCTTTCTTGCAAAGAATCCCATCTTACATCATACCTTCAACATGGCAGTGATTCTTTAGAGTCCTAATTTTTTTGGTAGCCCAGTCTTCGCTCTGTTTATCACACACAATCTTGGACCTTTCCTCCCCTTGTCTCACCCCTTTGTTAACTCGTTCATGATCCCTTTTCAAGCATTTGCATTACGGTCGATAATTGCTAGCTGAGTTCAAGCAACCACTCCATTTTAACAAAAGTGCTCCCATTTGGAAAATATTTGGTCATAATGAAATGATGTAACTTGCCAGTGTGATGGAATATAGTAAGCTTTTCTATATCTTTCATCAACTTTTTGTCACTGATGACTTTCTTCAGAGAATCATGAGCTGAAAACCCATTCTCGAACTATTTCTTGCTGGTTTGATCCGCTGACCGTAATGTTGGATCACCTCATTTCTCCTGGAATTCTTTTGAAATCCTTGAGCAGCACTTGCCAGTGATCTGATGCAGCTTGGATTCCCACTTCCCCTTAAGTGTTTGGCATTTTTATCACATGTTGCAACACACCACCACTAGTGATGTGAATTACTTTGAATCCATGGCAGCAACTCTTCACAAACTTTATTTTTAGCCATCTTTGTGAGCTTTTTGCCTACCACTTCCTCAAATGCCTTCCATCATATTGGTGTGTGATGCATAAGTAGTTTGTCTGCATTTTTGCTGGTATTGTGGTTTGGCAATCTGTTGTAAAGCAACAGATTGAATTTCGAGACTGCGTGTTTGCTGTTGGTGGCCAGTGAATGCACTGTCTTGCCTATTTAATTTTTTTTTAATCGACTTGACCCTACCGTTTTTGAACTTTGTATGTAGCTCATTCATGTGTGAGAACTACAATGTGTTTATATTGGGCAATTTCACATCTGAAAAGGAAATATTTCATGTTTATAAGAAAGAATTATGGACAAATCACTGAAGTAGTACTGTTTGCCAGAATAGTTCTAACCATTTGTTCAAAAACCGTGGAATACTAAAACTAAGGAGACTTTCTACTTAAATCGTAACCAAATGCAATGCTTTTTCTGGGGAATATGTTATGTATGGTGGTAATCCATCCTTTTGCACTACTTGACAACAATCCTCTATTTTCGAGTAATTTGATTGCTATGGTTCTCAACGTTTTCGGAACACTGTCATGTGTGTTTCTTTGATACTGCAGAGCCCATGATTATAAATACAATATAAAACCATCTTGCCAAATGGTTAGTTTCTCTCTTCTGCATCTGAACTTGAGGTTGTGTTATCATGTTTAGCTTCACATTTATTTACTTATGAATAAGTTTGGCATTTTGCATGTTTTTTTGCTGCCTCATCTCTTAGATGCTGACTGCATGTGCATTTTGCAGCCCAAATTGCGTATCAGCGTGAGAAAGTAGGTGAAAATATCAAATCTTGCTGTTGAACAGTGTGATAATAAAGCTTGCAATTCTTGTGACAAATTTTTTCACTTGGATTAGAAATATCACTTGCATGTGCTATAAAACTTGCTTGGAAGTGCTTACATGTGTTGTTGTGTGGATTATTTGTTTGCTACTGAGCATACTGTGTTTGTGCATATTTCACAGGATCCATGCTCTGTCTTGCTTAAGAGGCACATTGTAGCGTTTTTATCTGTTTTGAAGAAATCCTTTCACCCAAGATTGATTACTGGGTGTGTTTGTCTCACATTATCTGTTCTTTAAGTTTTATATAATGCTGCAATAAAAACAGTAATGAGGTATTAAATGAAAGCAAAACTACCAGCCATTATGTACCTTCCCATGTATTTGTATTGTTCTATATTCTGTGTCAATTATTTGCTCTGATTGCAACAAGGGCAAATAATGTTTTTGACCAATCAGCGCATTTGTTTACATATTTACTCCAAGCCAATCAGATTGCATAAAATCTGAATTTTGTAAATATAACAGATGCTCCTTGGCATAACAGAGGCCAAGGAGCATTAGTGCATGTTCTTAATTTCTTGTTTTAATATTTTGAATTTGAACTTCTGCTGGAGCCATCACTTGCTTGCACCTCGTACATGTATTATATACTGCACGTACTTAAACCAAAATATACCTTTTGCATAACTTTGTACATTATATTTTATATTTGTTAATAGTATACATGTATGGTTTGGAGAGAAAGTTTTTTAGTTTTAGTGAGTAATAAGTATGAAAAAACAGCAAAGTAAGAAGTTTCTTATTGTGGGTCTAATGATAAGGTAGAATATATTGCTGGCTTTCGCAAGGAAAAGTTTGGTTGGTAATATCTCCTAGAACACTAAATAAATCGCCAATCTGTCCAAGGAAATTTTGGAGGAATGTCTTCAGAGCAATGTACTTTAATTTGAGAAAAAAATATTAAAAAACCAGCCTCAGAGAGTCGTTTATAGGACCCCCTCTCATTATTTACAAAATACAGGTACTATGCAATCTGATTGGCTTAGAGTGAAAATGTAAACAAATGTGCTGATTGGTCAAAAACGTTATTGGCCCTTGTTCCTCATAGCTCATATCTCACTTTGCCTGCTAGAATCATAAACTCTGCTAACTGAAACATCCACTTGATTCAAACTGGCATGAAGTGTAATGGGTCTGTTTTTTATTTTTAGCGTCATCTGGGCGAGTTCTTGAGGAAGATATGCTAATACTTGGTGTAATAGAAAGTTATTGCAAAAGTGCTAAAGAAAGATTAACAGTTAGCTGTAAGTACCAGGGTATTTATTCCTGTTTGTAGAAGCAGTTTTGATGAAACAGTACCATATTTCTCACTACTTTCTCTGGTAAAAGTAGATTAAGCGTGATTTTTAGGCAAGTTTTTTTTTCATGGTTCAAACTATGTCACATTACCTGATATGCATGTTTTAAGCTGCTGACTGTAGGTTTTTAGATGGTGGCAGTCTGGCACACATTGTTGCCATCACTAGAGCAATTTATTTTTTTCTGTAACTCTGTATATAGTTAAGAAGGTTATCACTGTCTGTGATTATGTGTAGGGACTTGCACTTTTACACTTTGGGTTTGCCCCTTTTTACTAGCTGTTCAAATTTGACTTCCACTACCAATAGAACTGCTGTTCACTGAGACAAATTGATGAGGTGCATCTTGCTTATTTGATTCACCAATTAAATACAAGCTAAGACAGCAAGATGTGGTAGCAAAAACAGTGGAATTGAAATCAGAACTTCCTACTCTCTGTCGTTCTGCCTCAGAAATTTGCATGAACTTTGTGAACTATGGCAGTTCAAGAAATATAGTTGTGAAACCCATCCAATGAAAATTGTTTTAAAGTAGTATAGTATATATAGAATGGGCATTCCTCACTAGGTGAGTACAATATCCTTGATGAGTGATCAGAAATTGTTGTTTCAGCTGATTTAACTCTGAAGATCTGCTAATGAATATATCACATATGAAAAACGAGTTGTTTAAAAAGTTGTAGGCAAATATTACTGCAATGGTGTAATATATTACCTCAGAGTAGGTAACTAACCAGAAGTCTCACTCTTGCAATAACTTGACCACTTCCTTCAATGTGCATGCGGGAAGCTAAACAAGTGTACAGCAAGTTCTACTCTAGAGATCATTTGGTGAGATGGCGTCTTTTAACGACAAAACGAGCTTTACTTGGAATACTTTTCATCATGACTTCAGTTTATTGGGAAGAACATGTAAATTGAAGGTAAGGGAGGAATTTTGTTGCTTTTAGAGGTCGAATGAACATATATCTTTGTGCAATGATGCTCTGTTTCACGAACCATTTTAGTTGCTTTTGTGTTGACCATCTTTAACTATTGTTGTTTTCCTACCTAAAGTCCTTGGCTAACTAGTGTCTCAAACTTTAAACAATTCAGTGCTGGATATTATGCTTCAAAATTACCTTTTAATCTGGTTTCAGGGGTCAGATTTTTTGTGGCTAAAGTCATTACAAAATGGAGAAGCTTGGAAGACCTTAATGTTTTCGTAGAGTTATGAAATATCTCTGCTGCAACTGCTGCTTGGTTTTCATTTTCTTTCCAATTTTAAGCTGCAATAATGCATGGTACAACTTCTAATGGTTCACTTATTGCCTCTGTGTTGGTTTGTATGAACACATGACATGCCAGTGAGCTATCAGCTAGGATTGAAATTGTAGAAAGGAATAATGTTGAAAGTTATGTGTTAAACTTGGAACATGAAACATACTCCCATCTAAAAATGAATATTCTGGTAAAACATAGTGAATAATGTGCAGAGTTAGTTAGACACTATATAAAGTTATTAATTATTGTATTCCAACCACACTTGTACCAACTTTATACTTTTACCCTAGCTAATGCCAGATGATTTTACTTGTCGATGGGAGAGTCTTGCATGTAAATGGAACTGTTTTTAGTTTGTATAGTGTACAAAGGATTACATATAGTGCTTTGGTACTTTCTTAGTGTAGAATAATCCTCCATCAATAATTATAGAGACAAAATGTCTCTTTGAGTATCCGAGCTGTTCAGGGGAATCAATGTGATATATATTTTCGAATGTCAATGTGTTGTAGTCTTTATGCATACACCAGTATTTTCTAAGGTGAAACGATCAGTACATGCATTTATGTAAGACAGTCTCATTGAACTAACAATGGTATGATAAACTTGGAAATTCATGAAATGTTTATTTTCCATGTGTAGTACTTTATGCTGTTTCTCTCACATATTCTCTATTAAATCTACTGAAATTTGCTATTCAATCTATTTTGTAACAATGCAAATGCATCCAAACTAATGTTAGCCAGTTATAGGACAACTTTGGCCAAGGGTATGGCTACTGAGAATTATGCAAGGTATAAACTACACTTAAAATCATAATGCTTTCTTAGGATCACATTTCGTGACATGGAGAATGCTACTCCAACTGAATCAGGTATGACATCAAGTATAAAAGAAAAGGGAAGCCAGGCACAACTTGGTTTTCTGCTTGGTGTTCTGCAGTGAACTGTTCTAACAACAAAAACAAGTATAAATCATTTTCTGCATTATGATATAATTTGTCTTGATTACTCCCTTCACTCTATTACTGGAAGGATTATAGTAACAAGAATACAATAAGTTCCCTGCATTTTGCCCGCACAACTTGTCACCCCATGAGGCAATCTATAACATGAAATTATTTGTGACTAATGATGCATATCATAATGCACTGCGATTTTGTATGATTGGGTAAATGAGACTATATTTACAATAAAGTTAACTTGTCCAATTCTTTAAATATGGAGTACTTCTTGCTGAGCATTATACCATTTTGTGTGATTTGGTAGTGTGCAATTCACAAATGCACTGCCTTTAGTGCCTTAGTACCTACTCCGTAAAACAACGCATTATTGATGTCTTTTAAATTTAAGACCAATTTATTTGTACATCTTGTGATTGACTGATGCTCATTATTAATGAATTCGCTCAAATAATGACACTTCAAGCCACAATGTTCATTTAGGACATCATTTTCCATTAACTTCTTTTACAATTTACTATTAAAAAGCTGATTACACTTGTTTAGCAATCTGGAAACGAGTGCGGCCAACTTGCTTTGCACAGCATGCATGAGGACAACTTTATACTAGGAGAGTGAGAGTTTCAGTTAGTTACCTATTCTGTGATTTTACTGTACATATTACTATAAATACCACTTAGTATATTACTGCAACTATAATTGCAATGCTGCATTGCTGGTGTAAATTGCAGATACCAGTGGGGTCTGAGCATAGATTGGAAAAGTTCAATTTCATCATAATGTATCTTTTGTCACATGCATATAGCAAAACTGATGTTCCACTGGGTTTGAAAAAAAAAATGTTCGTGAAGAAATTTAAAAGTCGTTGATCAAAGTTACTTATCCTGCAATCATGAATTTGAAGGCACATGATTCTAGATACACACAAGGCTAGTCAAATCAGGCCAATCTCTTAGGTGTAAGATTTATACTTGTAAAGAACCCAGGATAAGCCAATATCTAAAACTACTGGCAACTTTTATTTTACTACATAAAATTGACTTAATGGTATAAAACAGTAGTCTATCACAACTGAAAGGCATCAGCGAGGTGTAAGTTTTGTGTATGTATAGATAAAATATCACCATTTAGAGATGGAGGTGATAAAACATTGAGCACAGTGAGCAGTTGCAGACTTTCCGCGCTCTAGAAATTCGACTCACGATGTTTGAATTCAGCCAAATTCAGGTCTGTTGCATTAGACATTGATATCAATTGGAAAAGTGTGAAGAGTTTAGATTCTTACATAGATTTTGTCAATCTTCTATAGTTGACAGAGTGCTTGCTATTCCATAATGATATTGTACAATAGGTTTTGTTGGTTTATGTCCTTGAAAACAATGTCTGAAAACAAGGACAGATTTTGTTTTAAACCAATCAGAGCGCTTGTTTACATTTTTGCTCTCGACCAATCAGAAAGTGCGAAACTCTAAAACTTACCCAAAAAGAAAGAGAAAATAACGCCACCTTCTAGGGTTTCGGTAGCTTTCAATAATTATTTTTAGGACTCAAAGACGAGATTCAAATAAAGCATGTTTTTTTCTTCAATTTCCTCGTCCACATTTTTAAATTTCGAAATAAAAGGCGAGATATCGATGTTTGAAACTTTTCCCTATGTAGCTTATACAAATTTGGTTTAACCTACATTTGACTGCATTGTAACTAAAAATTGCTATATTTCCCTTTCTTTACATTTTTGTTTCATAATTTTCTTTTGCCTTTGTTAAAAATGGTTTTGCTGGCTGTATCATGCCAAACCTGTCGACAATGCGCTTCTAGAAGCAGAATCTCAGTATTTCAGTTTAGACAATACTTTGTACTGATTTCCTGATTGACTGCGAGTGTGCAGCTATTTTTTTTAAAATTAGCTTCTAGAAATGCGATGTCCTCCATTTTTTGGCGTGATACGGCTAGCAAAACCCCTCCTAGCAAAAGCGTAAGAAAGTTATCAAACAAAAATATAAAGAAACGGAAATATAGCAATTTTTAGTTGCAATGTAGTCAAATGTAGGTTAAACCAAATTTATTATATGCTTCATAGGAAAAAGTTTCAAACATCGCTATTGCGCGTTTTATTTTGAAATTTAAAAATGCAGACGAGGAGAATGAAAAAAACATGTTTATTTGAATCTGTTGTCTTTGAGTCATAAAAATAATTATTGAATGCTACTGAAGTCCTAGAAGGTGGTGTTATTTTCTCACTCTCTTTGGGTAAGTTTTAGCGTTTTGCACATTCTGATTGGTTGAGAGCGAAAATGTAAACAAATGCTCTGATTGGTTTTAAATGAAATCTGCCCTTGTTATGTCTGAACAGTATGAAGCTTTAAATCTTCTGTACCTTTCATCACAGTTTTTATGAAGCAAATCTTGGTTTAGTAAATATCAAGATATCACCAGATAAGAAATTAATGTTTTTATGTACATGGTCAATATGCTTATGCAAATATCTTGTATCAAGATAACAGATATTCCACTTCTTTTTGAATTCATAGATACATAGGGCAAACCAAATATGCCCCTTTCACTCTTTGACCAAACAAATGTTTGTCCCAGACTGGCAGAAATGATTTGATATCTCCTGATTTAAGTCCCATTATGTATAAACAAGATATGCATTTACAGTTTGTACCCATTTTGTATTGTTATACTTGTTTAATACTGTTTTCGTACAACTATAGTTAATTATCATCTCACCATGACTAGTACGTAGGAGTTTAGAAAAGCCAAACATACATCATGAAAAAGTAACAACAGCATTAACAACGAACACAAAATATATGTTCCTCGAAACTTGACAAGTAGAAAAACTGAGAAGCATTTTTGTGTTTTCCCAGGAATCTTTGGTGCAAAATTTCCTTAAGGCCGTTTCAAACGCCCTACTACTACTGTATTGAATACATTAAAAACAATCTGATTATCTATTGTTTTAATGCATTTAGCACAACTGTAGGACATCGTTTGAAACAAGCCTTAAGGCCCTGTTACACGATGCAATTTTTCTTGCAACTTGCAATGCAATTCTACTCTTGATAGATGTAAAATTGGCAAACACGTACGTTCGTTACTGTACGCTGATGGTCTCTTCACTTATTAACATATCTCAAGAGTAGAATTGCATTGCAAGTTGCAAGAAAAATTGCGCCGTTTAACAGGGCCTTTAGTGTCGTTGTAATTGAAGTGCTCATGACATATAGCCACAATACATTTCATCACCACAATTAACTGATTTGTGTAAGTTTCTCAAAAAATTGGTCAACTTCTTGTTTGTATGAATCGACCAATCGCTTTGCATTTCAGTGACTGATTGACCTGTTGGGGAGTGGCATGCCCATAAAGAAGAAGTTGCTCAATATTTTGAGAAACTAGATCAAATTAATTGATCAGAGCAAGGAAATGTGTAGGGCAATATTTCATGAAGACTTCGATTAGAATGACAGTAATAAGGACTATAAGGTTCGATATTCGCAAAACAATGTCTTAACAAACATTGCTCTCAAAAATCAATAACGCATAGAAAAAGTTGCCCTTTCCAAAAAGCTGCTCCAGCCGCTAAACTTTGCTTTCGGCGCCCTTGGTCAAATCCCTAGTCCTTTAAAATTCTGCCAACACACAGCTGCATATGTTACAATAATTGCATGTTGGTATTATTTTATTCCATTTTATTGAGTTTTACCGCGAGATACTGTAATAATCGCATCAGCATGAGATATAAACAGTCTGCCTGTAACAAAATATATAAATACTTACCTACTTTTAGCCTTCTTTTCCAATGTTGTAAAAACACAGCTAATGGGTAGCTAAATCATGTAAAGTTTGTTTAGACATGCTTTAGTATGTGCCTAGTGTCAGCTTTGACTGGCCTTCAGCCGTTGAATAACCAGCAGTTTCTGCATTTGGGTTGAACTCCAGCAAAAACTGAGAATTGTAGAATGCTGTTACATTGCCTAGATTTACTATCTTCACTCCTTTTGTAGGGTTAGCTCTAGCCTCAAAACTGTAACTTTTGTAAGCACAGGCCTAAATAAATTCGTATAAATATTTTGCAATAACCCACAACTACGTGCATCTGGTGACATCCTCCATGCCATGGACATTTTTTCAGCTACATAGTCGGTAGCTACTGACCACACAAGTGGCTACCCACAAAAAGTTTGCCCTTTAGGCTTGATGCTAATCAATCTTTAAAAATCAGCAACTTTGAATTGTTTGTGTGTACTGGAGAGTGGCTTATATTTCATCAAAAAAGATTTTGTCGTTTTGATAAGCAAGAGGAAACTTTACAAGGGTGACAAGACTCTATGTGAAGCCATTTCAGATGTGTGCTAGCCTGCCGGCAATGAATGCTGCCTTATCTCTTTTTTTTACTATGACCAATGCATAATTATTGTATTTTAACCCCAGACATTTTTACTAGTTTGTTCACACTTTTTGAAAAATTGCTGTGTTGATTTTTAGTACTAATTCGCTCTCTTCACTATGCCATGGCTCAAATGCACTCTATTATTTAGTTTCCTTTGTCAGTGGCAGACTATTTTGCTCTGTTTAACGCCAGGGGCCACCGGTTGTACAAAAGGTGAATAACGCTATCCACTGGATAGTGATTTCTTTAAACATTCGTAAAATCTTCTATTGATCATTATAAAACAAATTAAGATTCCTATTCATAGATTAAAGGCTGCTATGTTTATTTCTTTAGCCAGTTGGAATGTTTCGTTGCTTTATGTTCCATTTTGCAAAGGTTGAAAAAAACCATATTCACTGGATAGCACTATCCAATTTTCGTGCATTTGGCCCCAAATGATTTATTTTCTTAAGGAGATCCTTGTGTCTTTGCAAGCTAACATTTAAAATGAAATTTCCACAGGTTTTTTCGAACTGAAGGCATGTGAACTTGTTTCTTATAAGAAACTTATCGATATCAACCATTGATATTGCCTAACAAAAGCATTGTAATTAATAAAAATCTTAGTTAAGAGTTCTGTGAGCTTTGATAATAACACGAGTAACTTGTCTAGATTGACAATGGCACATGCAAAAGACCTCAGAGATCTCAAACTAAAATTGAAGTCGTGTATGAATGATAGTGATATTGAAGGGTTTTTATTTCATTAGCTGGTATCAAAGTCTTTGGGTGTCTACTATTCAGTTTTCAGTTTTGGTTTAGCATCTGGGCTGGCACTGAAGAAATGTACATGTTTCTACCTTCTAATCTTGCTCTTAACCCCAATATTCCCTTGACTAAAAACATTAATAGTAACAATAAATGCTTCTACAGCACCCTTTTCGGCAGTTCAGTAGCACTTTGCAATTAATGTATCAAGAAGTAAACTTTAAAAGAAGGCCAAATTCTAAGCACTGATTTGGCTGTTGTTTTCAAGTTGGTTTGTAATATTGGATGTAAATTAGTGCTGTAAAAAGTATGTAAAGTTTATTAGACTGCACCTCCCTTTTTTAATTGCTAATTTCATGAAATTTTAAAAAAGTAACTCCATCTCGAAATAATTTGTTTGTTTTAGGTAGCCCGATTCCGCCAACTGTTCCCCCACACAGACATTCAACTGCTTCTACACTTAAGTCTGAACGAGAACATGCCAAACAAAAGAAAAAGAAAAAGAGGTAACTTACTTGTCTTTTGTATTTTAAACCTTGTTGAAACGGTTGATGCTTGAAGAAGGGAGGGCCTAAAAAGGCCAGCAAAACTAGGGTATAATTCCTGCTAGTTGTTTCTACCTTGAAATAACATATTAGGCCGTATTCTGTGGCATATGGTTCAGTTTAGCTGCCATGATTCAGGCAATACTTTAAAAGTTGATAAATACCTGGATTTTATCATGCTAAATTCAAATTCTCTTGTTGGCACTTCCAAAAATCTGCAGTGTTTGTAAAATGTTGTTTTGAAAATTCAAAATTTCGACAGTATTTTGCAATATGGCGGCCATTTTTTCCTAGAATACTTGGTGTAATATACACTATAAGTAGGGCAGTGCATCATCCTGTATTGATACTAACATAATGTATCAACTTTTTGCCGGCCGTAATACTATTTTTGAAGCAACAGTAATTCTTTCACTTCAAATCTTTCTACGTTTTGACAGGTCAAACTTGCACAAAACCTAAATTAACATAAAAGTTCTTTACATGGCATGTTTCTTTATGCTTTATTACTTGGAAATCCTTCTCAAAAATAAAGTTATTGCTTGCAAGAATGTGACGAGTATTTTATGCTAAGTGTGCGCAAAGAGCATAAAGCATTTTGAATCATTGGATTGTTCACTACACATATTTTTAGGGGTTTTATCTCAAATCTTTTAGGATCTAGGCTCACCTTTACACCTCAGACTTGCCTAGACTACATGCGGTTAACTTGTGTGCAATTAATGGCGTGTCATCATTTCTGCGCCTAATTGTCTTTAATGTCTTAATTATCTCGACCATAATCTTGATCACTTTTCTGCCTTGCCTTTCCTTGCTAGAGCATAAAACGATTTGTGAATTTCTAGCTAGACAGTCTTGGTTTTACATTCTCAGAAGATGCATTAATGGTACAAACGTACTGATAAAGAGTTTTCATTGTTGAGTTTAATTAGAAAGATGGGTCAAAGTTATTGTGTATTTTTTAAACGTGTCGTCACTAGTCGAGCATTTAAAAAGGACATCCTCAAGCTCATGTTTATTGCATTTTGATGGAGAAAATCAACATGATCCTCTTACAAACTTCAGTAAAGTATCGTTTGAAAATTTTTTTTTGAATTGTCAACACTGGGATTTAACAGAAGGTTGCACAATCACACGAAAAGTTTTGTTTGTTACTCGCGGTTTACAAATACAACTGGTATCAAATGAGTTCAAGTGCAATGCAATGAAAAGTGCAATGAAGGAGAAAACCTATCTTGCCACAGAGATTCTGAGGATACATTGAGGATGGAAGGATCTCAAAAGATCTACAATGTCTTCTACAATGTCTTCAACGACCCCAATCAGACCAAGGAACCCTCATGTGGCGCCTCCAGTGTGTATTGTGTGCAAATCAGAAAAGTGTTATTTCACTGAATCGGTCAGTTGATTTTTCTATTTAATAAACTGTAGTACCGCATTTGCATCATTTATTGTTTCTTATGATATGTTCAATTCTTGTGTTCTTTAAATTAATTTAGAAGTCGAGCAAGAGAAAATTGGATAAGTTGGTATCCGTGGAGACTGTAGATGGGGAAAGTTAAGAGAGGCTGCCATAAGGAAAGCAGACAATGGTATTCATACACCAATGGTATGCAACAAGAGTGAAATTGTTTACGCTGAGTGTCTTCGTCAAGGAAGTGTAGCAGAGTGTTTCCTAAACAAAGACATGGGAACATCTGAGAGTGAACAAGAATTAGAAGCTGATACAGATATTGGATCTGAAGAATCTGGAACATCACAGGAAAAGATTAGAGCTACTTTCAAAGAAATTTATTCAGCTGGCCTAACATTTAGGAATATCTTTTGCGGATGCACATGAGCTTGGTATGAAAATTGGCCACCACTTGCATCGGACTTTAGTGGTAACAGCGTTAAGAAGTTAGTATCGCCTCTCTCAATCAACTTTATTGCATGGTGTCTTGACTTTTCTGATGAACCAGAGGATGCTGAGTACATTGACCTGTATGAGAAAAGGACAACAATAATTTTTTCAGTAGCTCAAGATATGATTTTTTTATGTGAATAAAGGGAAGGTGCAGACAACCAAAGCCTTAGCGTTAGCAATGACTGTAAGGCAAATGACAGGTTGCTCTGGGCTAATTAAGATTTGAGTGCTTTTGGACATTGCGTATCATTATCCTCAGCAATGGCCTATGACTCAGCTCTCGCACAAGCAACCATTGACACATCAAATATCATTCCCAGAGAATTTGTTCCAAAAGAGTATGTAAACCTCTTTTTACGACAGCATTGACTTTGGAGAAGAGTTATCAAAGCAGACGCATGTTACCAATGGGATAATTATTCAAAGAGCATCTTTTCAAAAGTAAGAAGATTGTCCGACCAGCCACTCGTCATAAAGAAGACACATCAGACTGTGGAAGTGCCTGCAAGTGATATAGTTCCTTATATCATTGGAGAGAAAAAGACACCAAAATTTCACTGCGTTCAGCTGGATCCCAAAAGTTTACAGCTAATGTTGAACAGTGATTCATCACAAGCAGCCTAAAAGCTTTATTTGGTGTACATCTTGATCAAGAATTCGTATGTTCCTACTGAGGGTGTACTACAGGATGGACAGGAATCAACACACTACTTTGTAAAGAAGCATCACAAGTCTTTCGTGTTGGTTATTTGCCAGTTATTGATGCATTGCCAACAGAGCATTCCACCATCCACGCCATTCTTGAAAGGTATTCAAAAACGAACTTTCTCTAAGCCTCATAATGTAAAAATTTCTTATTAATAATGACCATAAGGCTTTATAGTTAACATCTTATCAAATTGTAATGACGTTTTGGAGTGTTACTCCATCTTCAGGTTACATTATTACGCACAATAGAAAGAACCGTTAGTCTGCTATTGTTATTTGCTTGCATGTGTATGTGCTAGCGTAAGCATACAATTGATGTGTAAGGCAATTGGAATAGTCATAAGAATTAAGAAGTTTTTTGAACAAGTCTGAAAAATATGAAGAATTTATTTATGCTAGAAAATTTACTATGCTAAGTTGTTCATATTTATTGTTCAAATCCGGTTTTAGTTTCTGAAATAATAATCCTTCTGTGATTTTCCAATGGGAAACAATAAATGTGAACAACTTAGCTTAGTAAATTTTCTAGTGTAAATATATTCATCTTCATATTTTTCGGACATGTTCGAAAAACTTCTTAATTCTTATGACTATTCCGATTGCCTTACACAACAATTGTATGCTTATGCTAGCACATACATCCAGGCAAATAACAATAGCAGTCTAATGGTTCTTTCTATTGTGCGTAATAATGTAACCTGAAGATGTAGTAACACTCCACAACGTCGTTACAATTTCATAAAATGTTAACTATAAAGCCTTTTGCTCGTTATTATTAAGAAGTTCTTGAAAAAGAGCATAGAAATTGCTGATAAATTAGAGCTCAAGCACGCCGTGTTGGTCTTTGATTAAGCAGCGTGAGATTTTTCATGATCGATTCATCGTTCACCTGGGCGAGTTTTACACCATCATTACCTATTTAGCTGCTATGTCAAAGATCTCTGAGGTTGGAGGGCTCTAGATGATTTCTAAGTCTGGTCCAAAATTTGTCAAAGTTCTAATTGTTAAATACACTGCACATATTCTTTGAGCGTGAACAAAAAAAAGGGTGTACATTTTCTATATTCACACAGGATATATTCATAGAATCTGGTATGGCCACTGAAGGACCCATAAAAGGTGTTTTCTCTGGTAAATATTACAACCGGTCTGTTTTATGTCATAACATCATGTGTGAAGCACTGCAATGCCTAAGACTTATGCAATTTTTGGATTTTTCGGCACTTGATGAAAAAATGATTTCATTTGTTGAGAACATGACGAAATCTTTTCACAAAGACAGGTCTATCAGGAGCAAAATCGAGAGCCCAGATATGCAGCAGATAGTAGAGTCATATGAGGTGTTTATAATGGAGTTGTCTAGTAAATCAAGAACATTTGCTTTTTGGAGCATGTATATAAAAATGGTAGGTAATACACAACACAATTCTACTACACATAATGAACAATGATCCATGCATTAAAACATATTGAAAGGAACGCAGTAAAAAGAAAATCAAATTTGATTTCGCAAATGAGTGCAAAATTTGCCACAGCTGTGTTATGTCTCTTAGAATTTCTACAATTTTCCATTGTTTGCTATATTCTTGACATTTTACAGGTCTGCTATTAATGTTCATCTGAGCTACCAGACAAATCCACTGGGATCTACACTTGACCAGCTATAGAGCTGTATGCTTCCAAGGTTTTTCATCTGCGACAGAGTAAACTATGCCAGATATGAGTCGGCATACATACTGGAAATTACCGCGCTGGAGAAGACGCATCCAGGTATGTTGCACTACTATAGCCATTGATGTTGCAGTGAAATTAGGAAATTACTAAGAAACTGCATGCGATAGTTCTTTAAACAAAAATCTCCCAAATTGTTTAAATCATCAGGAGAAGTTTAATTCCAGTTACAGTACATTTGTGGTCAGAGTATACTTTCCTGCATAGGAATTTGTCGAGAACTTTCCGCGAACTTTGCTGTCCAGTGCAAACATAATCATGGATTTTTTGCGGTCGCTTGTGATCAAACAATAGAGCAAACTGGCGATCAAGGTTCAAAAACGAAAGGTGGTCTGATTGGATTCTCAATGATTGGCTCCTCTGTTCACAAATGGCTATTATCACAGTCAGAAAGAGCTTCAATAACAGGCAATTGTAAGAACATGGCTGGAATAGGATACAAGCCATTTTAGAATATTTTCTACATAAAGAACACGTCGTAGTAGAAGATATTATGACATTCCACACAGTAATTTTAAGGAAATTTTGTGTGGAGAATAGTTACTTATAAAGGTGGGTACATTTTTTAGTGCGCTGTTGGTATTAAAGCATTGTTGTTCAACTCTTTAGATCACACAAAGATCTTGACGACACCAAATGTAAGCACCATTAGAACTCAGTCAATGACGTGATGAACACAATCTCCAGCATGATCAACCTGTTCGAAACAGAGCAAGAAGAGCTGCTTGTTTTGGCGAGTGGGGTCATTTAGGAAAATGATGGGGCAGAGCTACAGTTTCTGCAGTTTTCAAGGAGCAATTTGCTGGGTGATAATTCAGATATCTTTGCAAAGTTAAAACCAAACAAGATTCAGACATTTTCGTCAATGAAACGAGTATCTCTGAAAGACAAAGATGGAAAGAAAACTAGCATTGTGATGAACAGAAAGTTGTTTGTTCGTTTATTGATCATCTCAAAAAATCGAAAAATTGATTTAAAGGAATTACTAACCTATAATCTAGGTGCCTAGCCCCTTTCATTGTCGACATCGACAGAAGGAGTTGTGAAAACTGCCAAATACAACTTTTTGAGGTCTTAGAAAACGATGCTGAAAATCCAAATGTTGATATGCGTGGACTCAACAACAATGCAATGATTGTAGATTCTGTGGCAGTCGTTCAGTCAATTGAAGGTAGGTGGAAAACATTTGGTGCGCTTGCAGATGATATCTTAGACAGCCTCACCAAACTGGCAAGACGATGGAATTTCACACGTCTGGATTTAATCGCAGATCAATATCCTGCCATCACTATTAAGAATACGAAGTGAAAAAGAAGAGCTGACAAAGGAGCCTGGAGAGTCCACCTTTTTGGCAAAGATCAGAACGTTCCAAAACAATGGAAGAAGTATCTGAGTTGTGGTGAGAACAAAGAATCTCTTGTGGTGTTTCTATGTGAACACTGGAGATCATGTATTTCACTTCGGTTGCATGCCCTTTTAACAGTGTATTTGACAACGAAGGAAAAATGCTTCATTATACACCTGGGTGCATCTGAAGATGATCCTGTGAGAGGTGAGAAAGTCACAAGGCTTCAAAGCAATCACAAGGAGGCAGACACATGATTGTTACTCCAAGCCAAACATGCCTCAGCCACTTACGAAAGGATTGTAATTTAGAGCCCAGACACAGACGTGTTAATTCTGTCTATTGCCATGCAACAAGCAATTAATAAAAAACTGTTTGTGATGACTGGCACAGGAAATAGATTTTGCTGCGTACCTGTGATGTCTATTTCCAACAACTTGGGAGCAGAACTTTGCAGATGCTTGCCAGTATTTCATGTGTTTACAGGTCCTTAAAGGCAGTATAGTTTTGAAAACAGGACAGCAATTTAATACTACTAATATAACATACATTATGATTCCCAACATGATTACGAACATAGTGCTTAGATGATCCACAAAAAGAACAATAAATATTATGAAAAGAAACTGAGTCTTGGGCTTCATACTAGAATTCATTATTTTAACTTTTAGGATGTGACAGCACAAGCTCTTTCCATGGTAAAGGAAAGAAAACCG
Organism: Phenganax subtilis; assembly: GCA_025434845.1. Lineage (NCBI taxonomy): Eukaryota > Metazoa > Cnidaria > Anthozoa > Malacalcyonacea > Clavulariidae > Phenganax > Phenganax subtilis. The sequence goes on along the minus strand of JAOBYK010597554.1, from coordinate 7,059 downwards.
CTTGGAAAATGCTCACAGCTTTTCCCGAGTTTGTTGAATGTTTTTCGATGCTTGGAATAGACTATCCCCCTGATGAAGAAGAGCTTATCAATGGTTTGAAAAATTCACCTGCCTGCTATATTGGGGGTAAAACATCGACGAATGTGAACGGCTGCAGTAACACACTGTTTTCCTTCGGAAAGTGTTTGGATGACACATTGCCTCCAACTTGTGGCAGCCTTGTGCAACACATTCTCAGAGTGAATTTCCAAGCATCATTATGATGCCACTGCTTAAATTCTGACATCGTTGTCCCTGCTCTAGTTGGTAATCACTGAGCTATATACATGGAGAGCGCATTTGATACAGAAATTAAAGCCAGAAGTCGTGTGCGGCCGCCATCTTACTGTGACCACCTTGAGGAGTGAGCTGTAGTAAATTGTATTGCAATTTGCCATATTTTCAACTGTTTTTGGCCAGTTATCCCATGATAGAGGTCCAAATCAAGTCGAATATGATGTCTCAAGCAAAAACACTCGTTCAAGATAATTGGGAGCCCTTTTGCATGTTTAATGAACTCAATTGTTAAGTAATATTTCAATAGTTTTGATGACGTCTCAGAGTGTGACAGATGCGTGTATGTTTATACAGTGGTAGGAACACATTTCAACTAGGCATTTATTAAACAAATCGGAGAATTATACCATAAGTTAACTGAGAAGAAATGAAGAAATCAGTCGTGTACGCTATTTGGTTGAAAACGTTGAATTTTTTGGGATATCCCAACAAGGACAACTGTACACAATTAATGCTCATAGCAAAATCTCTACAAGGTGAAGTTGGACTGTGGTATTTTTTTAAGAAACAGATGATTAACTCTGGATGGAAGAGAAAATAGCATGTGGGTTGTAGTGATCTTATTCGTGTTAATGATTGGTGCTTACTGCTTGATGTATAAAGACAATGCCTGTTGAGTTACCCTATCCCTCCTTGGTGCATGTAACGTTACAACTTCTCTAGACACTGACAGGAAGATTTTTCTTGGGAAGCATATTGCAATTAATTAATTGGAAAGGAAGAGAAGGCAGTAAAACTACAGTATATCCTTTCTGTTTGCTTTCTAGAATCTATGGAAACATGATGAATGAAAATGGAACAATGCTGTAAAGTGTTACTTATTTGCATGTCTATTCATTATCTTGTATTGAGTAAAAACGATTTAGTTGTCCAAGGTCTATAATATCAAGATATGTGGTATAAATGAGTTTGGTTGAAGTGATGTCTCTTGCTTGCAGTTAATTAAAAGGTTGAGAGTTGGTATGACATGACTCAAACGTGTCGTGTATGTATGTATATTGTTACAATAATTGTCACTGCATCTTGAGATCTAGAAGCCTAACTTACTGTTGATTTACTATGTTGTGTTGTTCAGTCAACAATGTTTTACTCATGTACATTTTTTTAATAAATACAATTTCATATATACATTTTCATATATAAATCAATGTTTAAATCAGTCACATTTTTTCATGCATAGACTAATACATTTATACTATTTATTAAAAGTTTATATACTACTTTATATGATGACTGAACGAAAAACTTTGTCTAAGTAATAAAACAACCGTCTTCACCTTGTTGAGAAATTGCCAGGAGTAATAATTATGTAGTATTATAAATATGACCTTGTCCTTGTGGGGATTTCACAACAAATTCAATGTTTCCAACCAAATAGCATACACGACTGATTTCTTTTCAGCTAATTTATGGTATAATTCGCCGATTTGTTTAAGAAATGCCTAGTTGAAATGTCTTCCTAACACTGTATTAACATACATGCATCTGTCGCACTCTGAGACGTCGTCAAAACTCTTGAAATATTTCTTGACAATTGAGTTCATTGAACATGAAAAAAGGCTCCCAATAATCTTGAACGTGTGTTTTTGCATGAGAGACCATATTAGACTTGATTTGGACTTCTATCATGAGATAACTGGCCAAAAACAGTTGAAAATATCGCAAATCGCAATGCAATTTACTATTGCTTACTCCTCAAGGTGGTCACAGGAAGATGGCGGCCGCACGCTACTTCTGGCTTCAATTCTGTTTCTATATGGTATCTATGGATGCGCTCTCCATGTATTATATAGCTCAGTGTTGGTAATGGTTGGACACTCGCCAATGCAGAGTTGACTGTTGTCTGGATTACACGTCCTCCTGCTCCTCAGTCATTGCTTGAGTGCGTCAAGTGTAGATTCAAGGCAGGATGTAAATCAATACGTTGTTCTTGCCGAGAAGCAAATTTAAAGTGCACAGACTTATGTACATGCTCAGACTCTGAGAACTGTGCAACCGCATACACAGAACATGAATTATCAGATCCAGAAGACGCACTTGGTATCGAGTCAGACTCAGATTTGGAATGCAATGATGATTTGTGAGTGGAATGCAATGATTAGGATTTGTGAGACAAATTGTGAACTGTTGGTTTCCTAATTCCACTATAGCTCGCACAACGATAGTTGGTGATTGCAATTGAATATTTGGACAAATTTATATGTTTTGATACTTTATTAAATGTTGAAACAAAACGCAAGTAAGCTTATCTTCGTTATATTTTGTAATTTTCCCAGTGTCTTCCACGTCTCAACAGCGCCTTGTTTGAGTAGTACCAGCGTACGTTATATAAAAATCAATATAGGATGAGGTGCTACGTTACTTATAGTGTATATTACACCAAGTATAGAGGAAAAAAATGGCTGCTATATTGTCATATACTGTTGAAATTTTGAATTTTCAAATCAGCATTTTACAGACACTGCAGGTTTTTGGAACTGCCAAAAAGTGAATTTGGATTTAGTATGACAAATTCTATATGTATATCAGGTTTTAAAGTAGTGCCTGAACCAAAGTAGTGGAATTAATTTTCTAAGCAACTTTTGATGCCACAGAATATGGCCTATATGTGACAGAGAGCTAAGTTTGATGCATTTTACTTTGTTATGCTAATGTTTTTAATGTTGTATTGTGAAAGTGGACTGGTATCTATCTAATTTTTGATTAACTGCTGAAGGATGTTCCTTTTTTTTTCATTGTAATATGTCATCTCAACAAATCCAAGTGTAACTGTGGTATTTAAAAATGTTTTGTCAAATAGTTTGACTGGGTTCCTAAAAAATTGACTTGTTTGCTTTCATGTAACTTGAAAACTATGAATGCTACTTCGCTACAACGAAAATCGTTTTTGCAACAAATTAACTTAGATTTTGATTTGTAACATTTGACATTCCGTGTGATGACAAAGAAGCAATTGATATTTTAATGTTGAACTACCTCAAAAAGTTCAAAAATTTATAAAACGGCATATCAAATTTCAATTTGATTTACTTGTTGCTTATTTTTTGTTCTTGCTAAATGAATACATCCATCTACGAAGAATTAACTAATATTTGTTTACTCCTCAAGTAAAGTGCATTCTTTATCCTGAATACTCCATTGTGCTTTTAGGATTATGCCATCTGAATCAATTTTCATTCATTTATTGATCCAAAGATTCACCAGGAGAAAGTGTTGCTGATGAGAAATTTAAAACAATTTCAACGAAAGGACTTCAAAACAACTACTTCTCAATGTTTTAAACAAACAGGATTTTCCACCATGCATAGTTTTGGACAACAACTATAAAGTATTCAAAAAATTTTGAGAAAGGCATGTACAAATAAGTATTTTTAAGTTTTGAAGTCAATACAGTAGAAAACTTAAGAATTTTTGAATGCAAATACTTAAATTTTATATTTTTATTTTTTAAAAAGAATTGTTGCTTATATTCAAGTTGTGTTGTCATAAATTATCTCATCACAAGACAATCTCTGATCAGCAATGTTAACTCGTTTTTTTATGACCGAGGATGTGCCTCGTTATAACTATGTTCATCTGAGCATGAGATGCTACCTGTGTGTATGTCTTTGTATCAAAAGTAATATTTCCTGAACTACTGGACTTGTTCATGAGCCTAGAAACCGAATTTAAATTTACTGCTTCTTCAAGACATATATTCAAACACAGTATTGATTAGTCATAATCCCAACTCTATTTTCAGAATTCAATGGCCCTTCTTTGGTTTATAAACTAATCACAACTGCAGTTTATTAGTTATACATATTTAGGTTTCAGCTGCCAAACACATAGTATACTTGCATAGTATCTACATAGCTTTTGTAGTTTTTGCAAAAACACTTAAACTTAAGTCAACAGAACGACTTCTTGTCAGTTTTGAAACATATGTGATGTTCATCTGCTTTGGAAAAGCTGAAATCTTACAAAGCCTCTGCATGACTGTACTGCTGAACTCTTACTGTAAGTCAAGAAATTGGTTTACAGTATAGTAAACTTTCATTGTTTGGTCCGTTGCAAGAGTTTTGACACTTTTTTGCTGCTTGTATAGATAAGAGCATGCCTAGCAAACCCACAGGTGGCTAATCATTTGCCTTTGTGCATGTTTAATTTCCTTCCCAAAAGCTTAATCTGCATGATTTTCAACCTTCTGAAACCTCGCGTTTGGCCAGATTGCAAGAAGTTGCTTATGTTGTGAAAATTCTTTATATTACTTACATATTTCTTTGGACTGGTCCAGCTTTATGAAAATTTAACAAAAGTCAATCTTGTTTGGCTGCCCTTTTGGAGTTTAGCATACTAGCTGAAGCAGCACACGTGCCATTCAGATCTTGGTGGTAAAATAAATTAACTGTAGAGGAGGGATGTCATGCAAATTGCACCTAGAACATTGAACCTCTAATTGCATATTTTATAATGTTTTTTCTAAAATTTGACAGAATTTTCTTTTGTGACTCAGGCTCTTTTGAATCCTACCCTGTTTTTTTATTAACTACTATTGCTAGCCTTATGAACACCAGTATTTATCAACCACAAAGTGTTGGTTCTTCTGCCATTGCAGTGCAATATCACCACAAGTTTTAGTCCTTGTATGTTTTACTCAAATTACAGTACTATTAAACCAAGTCTTAATTGTGCTTATTTAAGCTGAATCATTGCGGCATAAAGGTCGAAGTGATTTCTATGTCCCTTTCTGTGATACAATTTGTAGCATCTTCACTTATTTTTTTTATTTTATGCCTTTGACTAGTTTTTAAAGTATTGCTGATTAACTTGCATTTAATTTTAAATTATGGGTGCTGGGTTTATCTTATCTATGGGGTTCACTTTGTCTTTTAGAATTTATATATTCTGTAAAATTGATGCTGTTGGATGTACCTCCAAAAATTTTGCATTTGTTTCTTGTTAAACAAGTCATTTAAACCATGTATCAAAAGCTTGACAAACTTTTGTTCATGCAGGATTTTAACAGTTGTATTGTTGTAGAAGTATTTGATGATTTTACAAATATATTTTCTTCTTTTCTGTTTTTTCTAGCTTATTAATAGGTGAGTTGAGTTGTCTGCGAAGTCAAGATGAAAATAAGCAAAGTGTAAGTGACACAATCAGCTTGCCACTTGCATGAACAAGTTAACCTGTCCTGTGGCCCTCACGCGAGGGCAGAGAAGAACAAAAAGAGACTATGGAAAAGACTGCATGAAAGCTTTGTGTCAGCTGCATTTAGAGCTTTGCTGACAGAATGTCCTGTAGTTCATTGAATAATGCAAATATAGTAATTTTGTTCTCATCAATTGCAGAAAATTTGAGTGGAATTTGAATAATAGTTAGAATCATGAATTTTTAAGATTTAGCTTTTTTTGAAGCATTTAGAAGGCCTCAATGTCCTATTTAAACTTAGGCAGAAATAGTGAGTAGTAAAAGTGAGTAGCAATCACATTTATGAGCAAATGTACAATTATCGGGGATTTGAACGAGGGATTGCAATATTTCAGCAGCTTGTACTGTTCAAAGATCAAGCAGTTTTGTATCTTCAGCTGTTTCTGGGAAAAGTATAATTGAAAGGCAACTAGTTTTTAAGCCCTCAGATTGGAAGCAGCTTTTCACCATTTTGAATGCTTTTCAGTTGATATTCTGTGGCAATAAGTTTTAAGTAAAATATAATTGTGACTCCCACTTCCTTTCTATGATCAGGATTTACTAGATACTCAGTTTGAACCATAACTCTGTACTTTTAAAGGCATGTGTTCATGAATAGCATTATTGACGTAGATAATGTCTTATATTTGTGTTGATTTAGTAACAGTGGAAAGATGCATCTTCTCTTTATTACTTTTCTTCTGGTCCCCCATGGGAGCTGCTGCACAGGCTAGAACTGCACTGACACTAGCATTTCTTGTGCCATATAAACTATGTAAATATATGTGTCATACATGTTACCACAAAATTTCTGCGAAACATTGCACAATTGATTGCGATAAAGTGAATTGGTGTGAAAAAATTGACTGACCACCAACATGGTTTGCACATAGGAATAGGGGGTTGAAATAATAATTTATTTTTCCCATGGTAAAAAGTTTCGGTAATGGTTTGTCATCTTCCTAAAACACTGATGAGTTGGTGTACATTAAGTGTGCGGAGCAGCTTTGAAAACTTGGATTCTTTTGTATGTTTTTGCCATTCATGCATAATTTTCTCGTGCCGGAATGATTTTGTGAATGATTAAATGCTGTTGGGCAACAAATTATGCATGAAAGACTAAAAAAAGCAAAACAATCCAAGTTTGACAGGTCTCAGGGTGCATATAATGTACATCAACTCGAGTTTTTTTTGCTAGATGATAAACCATTACCCAAAACTTTACTACATGATGTGTGGTTTTGAAAACAACTCCACCTGGACTAGGATGAAAAGTTTTCAAATTAATTTGAATGTTAATGCGATCAGGAGACCCTGTAATACTTAGTGACATCAGTTCTTCATACACTTTGCTAAAATTTCAGTATATAGCCTTATTTACTAGAGTATACCGTAGATGCTCGTTTTAGCGCTGCAGCGCTTATTTAATTTTTCTGATTCTAAGTGTGGCGCTTAATTGTGTAGACAGAGCAAGTATACAATGCAATGGTTTAATCAATTACAGTTACAATACAATGGGTTAAACCATTGTATTGTATTAAATATATATAT